>JBBPBP010000521.1:92979-187295 GCA_037974735.1 Cicer chorassanicum
GAATAAGCTTTGGGAGGACGAAAATGACCTAAATGTTCAACCAATGACACAAATGTACTTATTGGATGCACAAGATTGGTTAAAACCCTAATTGGATGAGAATAAGCCTAGGGAGGACAAAAATGACCTAAATGTTCATCCAATGACACAAAATCACTTATTGGATGCACAAGATTGTTTAATAACCCTAATTGGACGAGAATAAGAATTGGGAGGACGAAAATGACCTGAATGTTCAACCAATGACACAAAATCACTTATTGGATGCACAAGATTGGTTAAAAACTCTAATTGGACGAGAATAAGCCTTGGGAGGAGGAGGATGCACAAGATTGGTTCAAAACCCTATTTGGACGAGAATAAGCCTAGGGAGGACGAAAATGACCTAAATGTTCAACCAATGACACAAATGTACTTATTGGATGCACAAGATTGGTTAAAAACCCTAATTGGACGAGAATAAGCCTTGGGAGGACGAAAATAACCTAAATGTTCAAACAATGACACAAAATCACTTATTTGATGCATAAGATTGGTTCAAAACCTTAATTGAACGAGAATAAGCCTAGGGAGGACGAAAATGACCTAAATGTTCAACCAATGACACAAAATCACTTATTGGATGCACAAGATTGGTTAAAAACCCTAATTGGACGAGAATAAGCCTTGGGAGGACGAAAATGACCTAAATGTTCAACCAATGGTACAAAATCACTTATTGGATGCACAAACTTGGTTAAAAACCCTAATTGGACGAGAATAAGCCTAGGGAGGACGAAAATGACCTAAATGTTCAACCAATGACACAAAATCACTTATTGGATGCACAAGATTGGTTAAAAACCCTAATTGGACGAGAATAAGCCCAGGGAGGACGAAAATGACCTAAATGTTCAACCAATGACACAAATGTACTTATTGGATGCACAAGATTGGTTAAAAACCCTAATTGGACGAGAATAAGCCTTGGGAGGACGAAAATGACCTAAATGTTCAAACAATGACACAAATGTACTTATTGGATGCACAAGATTGGTTAAAAACCCTAATTGTACGAGAATAAGCCTTGGGAGGACGAAAATGACCTAAATGTTCAACCAATGACACAAATGTACTTATTGGATGCACAAGATTGGTTAAAAACCCTAATTGGACAAGAATAAGCCTAGGGAGGACGAAAATGACCTAAATGTTCAACCAATGACACAAAATCACTTATTGATTGCACAAGAATGGTTAAAAACCCTAATTGTATGAGAATAAGCCTTGGGAGGACGAAAATGACCTAAATGTTCAACCAATGACACAAATGTACTTATTGGATGCACAAGATTGGTTAAAAACCCTAATTGGACGAGAATAAGCCTAGGGAGGACGAAAATGACCTAAATGTTCATCCAATGACACAAAATCACTTATTGGATGCACAAGATTGTTTAAAAACCCTAATTGGACGAGAATAAGCCTTGGGAGGACGAAAATGACCTAAATGTTCAACCAATGACACAAAATCACTTATTGGATGCACAAGAATGGTTAAAAACCCTAATTGGACGAGAATAAGCTTTGGGAGGACAAAAATGATCTAAATGTTCAACCAATGACACAAATGTACTTATTGGATGCACAAGATTGGTTAAAACCCCTAATTGGACGAGAATAAGCCTTGGGAGGACGAAAATCACCTAAATGTTCAAACAATGACACAAAATCACTTATTGGATGCACAAGATTGGTTAAAAACCCTAATTGGACGAGAAAAAGCCTTGGAAGGACGAAAATGACCTAAATGTTCAACCAATGACACAAAATCACTTATTGGATGCACAAGATTGGTTCAAAACCCTAATTGGACGAGAATAAGACTTGGGAGGACGAAAATGACCTAAATGTTCAACCAATGACACAAAATCACTTATTGGATGCACAACAATGGTTAAAAACCCTAATTGGACGAGAATAAGCTTTGGGAGGACGAAAATGAACTAAATGTTCAACCAATGACACAAAATCACTTATTGGATGCACAAGATTGGTTAAAAACCCTAATTGGACGAGAATAAGCCTTGGGAGGACAAAAATGACCTAAATGTTCAACGAATGACACAAAATCACTTATTGGATGCACAAGATTGCTTAAAAACCCTAATTGGAGGAGAATAAGCCTAGGGAGGACGAAAATGAACTAAATGTTCAACCAATGACACAAAATCACTTATTGGATGCACAAGATTGGTTGAAAACCCTAATTGGACGAGAATAAGACTTGGGAGGACGAAAATGACCTAAATGTTCAACCAATGACACAAAATCACTTATTGGATGCACAAGAATGGTTAAAAACCCTAATTGGACGAGAATAAGCTTTGGGAGGACGAAAATGACCTAAATGTTCAACCAATGACACAAATGTACTTATTGGATGCACAAGATTGGTTAAAACCCTAATTGGATGAGAATAAGCCTAGGGAGGACAAAAATGATATAAATGTTCAACCATTGACATAAATGTACTTATTGGATGCACAAGATTGGTTAAAAACCCTAATTCGACGAGAATAAGCCTTGGGAGGACGAAAATGACCTAAATGTTCAACCAATGACACAAATGTACGTATTGGATGCACAAGATTGGTTAAAAACCCTAATTGGACGAGAATAAGCCTAGGGAGGACGAAAATGACCTAAATGTTCAAGCAATGACACAAAATCACTTATTGGATTCACAAGATTGGTTAAAAACCCTAATTGGACGAGAATAAGCCTTGGGAGGACAAAAATGACCTAAATGTTCAAACAATGACACAAATTCACTTATTGGATGCACAAGATTGGTTCAAAACCCTAATTGGACGAGAATAAGATTTGGGAGGACGATAATGACATAAATGTTCAACCAATGACACAAATGTACTTATTGGATGCACAAGATTGGTTAAAAATCCTAATTGGACGAGAATAAGCCTTGGGAGGACGAACATGACCTAAATGTTCAACCAATGACACAAATGTACTTATTGGATGCACAAGATTGGTTAAAAACCCTAATTGGACGAGAATAAGCCTTGGGAGGACGAAAATGACCTAAATGTTCAACCAATGACACAAATGTACTTATTGGATTCACAAGATTGCTTAAAAACCCTAATTGGACGAGAATAAGCCTTGGGAGGACGAAAATAACCTAAATGTTCAACCAATGACATAAATGTACTTATTGGATGCACAAGATTGGTTAAAAACCCTAATTGGACGAGAATAAGCCTTGGGAGGACGAAAATGACCTAAATGTTCAACCAATGACACAAATGTACTTATTGGATGCACAAGATTGGTTAAAAACCCTAATTGGACGAGAATAAGCCTTGGTAGGACAAAAATGACCTAAATGTTCAACCAATGACACAAAATAACTTGTTGGATGCACAAGATTGGTTAAAAACCCTAATTGGACGAGAATAAGCCTTGGGAGGACGAAAGTGACCTAAATGTTCAACCAATGACACAAAACCCCTTATTGGATGCACAAGACTGGTTAAAAACCCTAATTGGACGAGAATAAGCCTAGGGAGGACGAAAATGACCTAAATGTTCAACCAATGACACAAAATCACTTATTGGATGCACAAGATTGGTTAAAAACCCTAATTGGAGGAGAATAAGCCTTGGGAGGACGAAAATGACCTAAATGTTCAACCAATGACACAAAATCACTTATTGGATGCACAATATTAGTTAAAAACCCTAATTGGACGAGAATAAACCTAGGGAGGACGAAAATGACCTAAATGTTCAACCAATGACACAAAATCACTTATTGGATGCACAAGATTGGTTAAAAACCCTAATTGGACGAGAATAAGCCTTGGGAGGACGAAAATGACCTAAATGTTCAACCAATGACACAAAATCAATTATTGGATGCAGAAGATTGGTTAAAAACCCAAATTGGACGCGAATAAGCCTAGTGAGGACGAAGATGACCTAAATGTTCAACCAATGGCACGAAATCACTTATTGGAACACAAGATTGGTTAAAAACCCTAAATGGACGAGAATAAGCCTAGGGAGGACGAAAATGACCTAAAAGTTCAACCAATGGCACGAAATCACTTATTGGATGCATAAGATTGGTTAAAAACCCTTATTGGGCGAGAATAAGCCTAGGGAGGACGAAAATGACCTAAATGTTCAACCAATGACACAAAATCACTTATTGGATGCACAAGATTGGTTAAAAACCCTAATTGGACGAGAATAAGCCTTGGGAGGACGAAAATGACCTAAATGTTCAACCAATGACACAAAATCACTTATTGGATGCACAAGATTGGTTAAAAACCCTAATTGGATGAGAATAAGCTTTTGGAGGACATAAATGACCTAAATGTTCAACCAATGAAACAAATGTACTTATTGGATGCACAAGATTGTTAAAAAACCCTAATTGGACGAGAATATGCCTTGGGAGGACGAAAATGACCTAAATGTTCAACCAATGGCATAAAATCACTTATTGGATGCACAAGATTGTTAAAAATCCCTAATTGGACGAGAATAAGCCTAGGGAGGACGAAAATGACCTAAATGTTCAACCAATGACACAAAATCACTTATTGGATGCACAAGATTGGTTAAAAACCCTAATTGGACGAGAATAAGCCTTGGGAGGACGAAAATGACCTAAATGTTCAACCAATGACACAAAATCACTTATTGGATGCACAAAATTGGTTAAAAATCCTAATTCGACGAGAATAAGCCTTGGGAGGACGAAAATGACCTAAATGTTCAACCAATGACACAAAATCACTTATTGGATGCACAAGATTGGTTAAAAACCCTAATTGGACGAGAATAAGCCTAGGGAGGACGAAAATGACCTAAATAATCAACCAAGGACACAAAATCACTTATTGGATGCACAAGATTGGTTAAAACCCCTAATTGTACGAGAATAAGCCTTGGGATGACGAAAATGACCTAAATGTTCAACCAATGACACAAAATCACTAATTGGATGCACAAGATTAGTTAAAAACCCTAACTGGACGAGAATAAGCCTTGGGAGGACGAAAATGACCTAAATGTTCAACCAATGACACAAAATCACTTATTGGATGCACAAGATTGGTTCAAAACCCTAATTGGACGAGAATAAGCCTTGGGAGGACGAAAATGACCTAAATGTTCAAACAATGACACAAAATCACTTATCGGATGCACAAGATTGGTTAAAAACCCTAACTGGACGAGAAAAAGCCTTGGAAGGACGAAAATGACCTAAATGTTCAACCAATGACTCAAAATCACTTATTGGATGCACAAGATTGGTTCAAAACCCTAATTGGACGAGAATAAGCCTAGGGAGGACGAAAATGACCTAAATAATCAACCAAGGACACAAAATCACTTATTGGATGCACAAGATTGGTTAAAACCCCTAATTGTACGAGAATAAGCCTTGGGAAGACGAAAATGACCTAAATGTTCAACCAATGACACAAAATCACTTATTGGATGCACAAGATTTGTTAAAAACCCTAACTGGACGAGAATAAGCCTTGGGAGGATGAAAATGACCTAAATGTTCAACCAATGACACAAAATCACTTATTGGATGCACAAGATTGGTTCAAAACCCTAATTGGACGAGAATAAGCCTTGGGAGGACGAAAATGACCTAAATGTTCAAACAATGACACAAAATCACTTATCGGATGCACAAGATTGGTTCAAAACCCTAATTGGACGAGAATAAGCCTAGGGAGGACGAAAATGACCTAAATGTTCAACCAATGACACAAATGTACTTATTGGAGCACAAGATTTATTAAAAACCCTAATTGGACGAGAATAAGCCTTGGGAGGACGAAAATGACCTAAATATTCAAGCAATGACACAAAATCACTTATTGGATGCACAAGATTGGTTAAAAACCCTAATTGGACGAGAAAAAGCCTTGGAAGGACGAAAATGACCTAAATGTTCAACCAATGACACAAAATCACTTATTGGATGCACAAGATTGGTTCAAAACCCTAATTGGACGAGAATAAGCTTTGGGAGGACGAAAATGACCTAAATGTTCAACCAATGACACAAATGTACTTATTGGATGCACAAGATTGGTTAAAACCCTAATTGGATGAGAATAAGCCTAGGGAGGACGAAAATGACATAAATGTTTAACCAATGACACAAAATCACTTATTGGATGCACAAGATTGTTTAAAAACCCTAATTGGACGAGAATAAGCCTTGGGAGGACGAAAATGACCTAAATGTTCAACCAATGACACAAAATCACTTATTGGATGCACAAGATTGGTTAAAATCTCTAATTGGACGAGAATAAGCCTTGGGAGGTCGAAGATGACCTAAATGTTCAACCAATGAAACAAATGTACTTATTGGATGCACATAATTGGTTAAAAATCCTAATTGGACGAGAATAAGCCTTGGGAGGACGAAAATCACCTAAATTTTCAACCAATGACACAGATGTACTTATTGGATGCACAAGATTGGTTAATAACCCTAATTGGACGAGAATAAGCCTTGGGAGGAACAAAATGACCTAAATGTTCAACCAATGACGCAAAATCACTTATTGGATGCACAAGATTTATTAAAAACCCTAATTGGAAGAGAATAAGCCTTGGGAGGACGAAAATGACCTAAATGTTCAAGCAATGACACAAAATCACTTATTGGATGCACAAGATTGGTTCCAAACCCTAATTGGACGAGAAAAAGCCTTGCAAGGACGAAAATGACCTAAATGTTCAACCAATGACACAAAATCACTTATTGGATGCACAAGATTTGTTCAAAACCCTAATTGGACGAGAATAAGACTTGGGAGGACGAAAATGACCTAAATGTTCAACCAATGACACAAAATCACTTATTGGATGCACAAGAATGGTTAAAAACCCTAATTGGACGAGAATAAGCTTTGGGAGGACGAAAATGACCTAAATGTTCAACCAATGACACAAAATCACTTATTGGATGCACAAGATTGGTTAAAACCCCTAATTATACGATAATAGGCCTTGGGAGGACGAAAATGACCTAAATGTTCAACCAATGACACAAATGTACTTATTGGATGCACAAGATTGGTTAAAAACCCTAATTGGACGAGAATAAGCCTTGGGAGGACGAAAATCACCTAAATGTTCAACCAATGACACAGATGTACTTATTGGATTCACAAGATTGGTTAATAACCCTAATTGGACGAGAATAAGCCTTGGGAGGATGAAAATGACCTAAATGTTCAACCAATGACACAAAATCACTCTATTGGATGCACAAGATTGGTTAAAAACCCTAATTGGACGAGAATAAGCCTAGGGAGGACGAAAATGACCTAAATAATCAACCAAGGACACAAAATCACTTATTGGATGCACAAGATTGGTTAAAACCCCTAATTGTACGAGAATAAGCCTTGGGATGACGAAAATGACCTAAATGTTCAACCAATGACACAAAATCACTTATTGGATGCACAAGATTTGTTAAAAACCCTAACTGGACGAGAATAAGCCTTGGGAGGACGAAAATGACCTAAATGTTCAACCAATGACACAAATGTACTTATTGGATGCACAAGATTGGTTAAAAACCCTAATTGGACGAGAATAAGCCTTGGGAGGACGAAAATGACCTAAATGTTCAAACAATGACACAAATGTACTGATTCGATGCACAAGATTGGTTAAAAACCCTATTTGGACGAGACTAAGCATGGGGAGGACGAAAATGACCTAAATGTTCAACCAATGACACAAATGTACTTATTGGATGCACAAGATTGGTTAAAAACCCTAATTGGACGAGAATAAGCCTTGGGAGGACGAAAATGACCTAAATGTTCAACCAATGACACAAAATCACTTATTGGATGCACAAGATTGGTTAAAAACCCTAATTGGACGATAATAAGCCTTGGGAGGACGAAAATGACCTAAATGTTCAAGCAATGACACAAAATCACTTATTGGATGCACAAGATTGGTTAAAAACCCTAATTGGACGAGAATAAGCCTTGGGAGGACGAAAATGACCTAAATGTTCAACCAATGACACAAAATAACTTATTGGATGCACAAGATTGGTTAAAAACCCTAATTGGACGAGATAAAGCCTTGGGAGGACGAAAATGACCTATATGTTCAACCAATGACAGAAAATCACTTATTGGTTGCACAAGATTGGTTGAAAACCCTAATTGGACGAGAATAAGCCTTGGGAGGACGAAAATGACCTAAATGTTCAAGCAATGACACAAATGTACTTATTGGATGCACAAGATTGGTTAAAAACCCTAATTGGACGAGAATAAGCCTTGGGAGGACGAAAATGACCTAAATGTTCAACCAATGACACAAAATCACTTATTGGATGCACAAGATTGGTTAAAGACCCTAATTGGGCGAGAATAAGCCTAGAGAGGACGAAAAGGACCTAAATGTTCAACCAATGACACAAATGTACTTATTGGATGCACAAGATTGGTTAAAAACCCTAATTGGACGAGAATAAGCCTTGGGAGGACGAAAATGACCTAAATGTTCAAAAAATGACACAAAATCACTTATTTGATGCACAAGATTGGTTAAAAACCCTAATTGGACGAGAATAGGCCTTGGGAGGACGAAAATGACCTAAATGTTCAACCAATGACACAAAATCACTTATTGGATGCACAAGATTGGTAAAAATCCTAATTGGACGAGAACAAGCCTTGGGAGGATGAAAATGACCTAAATGTTCAACCAATGACACAAATGTACTTATTGGATGCACAAGATTGGTTAAAAACCCTAATTGGACGAGAATAAGCCTTGGGAGGACGAAAATGACCTAAATGTTCAAACAATGACACAAAATCACTTATTGGATGCACAAGATTGGTTAAAACCCCTAATTGTACGAGAATAAGCCTTTGGATGAGGAAAATGACCTAAATGTTCAACCAATGACACAAATGTACTTATTGGATGCACAAGATTGGTTAAAAACCCTAATTGGACGAGAATAAGCCTTGGGAGGACGAAAATGACCTAAATGTTCAAACAATGACACAAAATCACTTATTGGATGCACAAGATTGGTTAAAAACCCTAATTGGGCGAGAAAAAGCCTTGGGAGGACGAAAATGACCTAAATGTTCAACCAATGACACAAAATCACTTATTGGATGCACAAGATTGGTTCAAAACCCTAATTGGACGAGAATAAGCCTTGGGAGGACGAAAATGACCTAAATGTTCAAACAATGACACAAAATCACTTATCGGATGCACAAGATTGGTTCAAAACCCTAATTGGACGAGAATAAGCCTAGGGACGACGAAAATGACCTAAATGTTCAACCAATGACACAAAAAGTACCTATTGGATGCAAAAGATTGGTTAAAAACCCTAATTGGACGAGAACAAGCCTTGGGAGGAAGAAAATTACCTAAATGTTCAACTAATGGCACAAAATCACTTATTGGATGCACAAGATTGGTTAAAAACCCTAATTGGACGAGAATAAGCCTTGGGAGGACGAAAATGACCTAAATGTTCAAACAATGACACAAAATCACTTATTGGATGCACAAGATTGGTTCAAACCCCTATTTGTACGAGAATAAGCCTTGGGAGGACGAAAATGACCTAAATGTTCAAGCAATGACACAAATGTACTTATTTGATGCACAAGATTGGTTAAAAACCCTAATTGGACGAGAATAAGCCTTGGGAGGACGAGAATAACTTAAATGTTCAAGCAATGACACAAAATCACTTATTGGATGCACAAAATTGGTTAAAATCCCTAATTGGACGAGAATATGCCTTAGGAAGACGAAAATGACCTAAATGTTCAACCAATGACACAAAATCACTTATTGGATGCACAAGATTGGTTCAAAACCCTAATTGGACGAGAAAAAGCCTTGGAAGGACGAAAATGACCTAAATGTTCAACCAATGACTCAAAATCACTTATTGGATGCACAAGATTGTTTCAAAACCCTAATTGGACGAGAATAAGCCTAGGGAGGACGAAAATGAACTAAATAATCAACCAAGGACACAAAATCACTTATTGGATGCACAAGATTGGTTAAAACCCCTAATTGTACGAGAATAAGCCTAGGGATGACGAAAATGACCTAAATGTTCAACCAATGACACAAAATCACTTATTGGATGCACAAGATTGGTTAAAACCCCTAACTGGACGAGAATAAGCCTTGGGAGGACGAAAATGACCTAAATGTTCAACCAATGACACAAAATCACTAATTGGATGCACAAGATTGGTTCAAAACCCTAATTGGACGAGAATAAGCCTTGGGAGGACGAAAATGACCTAAATGTTCAAACAATGACACAAAATCACTTATCGGATGCACCAGATTGGTTCAAAACCCTAATTGGACGAGAATAAGCCTAGGGACGACGAAAATGACCTAAATGTTCAACCAATGACACAAAAAGTACTTATTGGATGCAAAAGATTGGTTAAAAACCCTAATTGGACGAGAATAAGCCTTGGGAGGAAGAAAATTACCTAAATGTTCAACTAATGGCACAAAATCACTTATTGGATGCACAAGATTGGTTAAAAACCCTAATTGGACGAGAATAAGCCTTGGGAGGACGAAAATGACCTAAATGTTCAAACAATGACACAAAATCACTTATTGGATGCACAAGATTGGTTCAAACCCATATTTGTACGAGAATAAGCCTTGGGAGGACGAAAATGACCAAAATGTTCAACCAATGTCACAAATGTACTTATTGGATGCACAAGATTGGTTAAAAACCCTAATTGGACGAGAATAAGCCGTGGGAGGACGAAAATGACCTAAATGTTCAAACAATGATACAA
Organism: Cicer chorassanicum; assembly: GCA_037974735.1. Classification (NCBI taxonomy): domain Eukaryota; kingdom Viridiplantae; phylum Streptophyta; class Magnoliopsida; order Fabales; family Fabaceae; genus Cicer; species Cicer chorassanicum. The sequence goes on from JBBPBP010000521.1 coordinate 103,887, forward strand.
AATCACTTATTGGATGCACAAGATTGGTTAAAAACCCTAATTAGACGAGAATAAGCCTTGGGAGGACGAAAATGACCTAAATAATCAACCAAGGACACAAAATCACTTATTGGATGCACAAGATTGGTTAAAACCCCTAATTGTACGAGAATAAGCCTTGGGAGGACGAAAATGACCTAAATGTTCAACCAATGACACAAATGTACTTATTGGATGCACAAGATTTATTAAAAACCCTAATTGGACGAGAATAAGCCTTGGGAGGACGAAAATGACCTAAATGTTCAAGCAATGACACAAAATCACTTATTGGATGCACAAGATTGGTTAGAAACCCTAATTGGACGAGAATAAGACTTGGGAGGACGAAAATGACCTAAATGTTCAACCAATGACACAAAATCACTTATTGGATGCACAAGAATGGTTAAAAACCCTAATTGGACGAGAATAAGCTTTGGGAGGACGAAAATGACCTAAATGTTCAACCAATGACACAAAATCACTTATTGGATGCACAAGATTGGTTAAAACCCCTAATTATACGATAATAGGCCTTGGGAGGACGAAAATGACCTAAATGTTCAACCAATGACACAAATGTACTTATTGGATGCACAAGATTGGTTAAAAACCCTAATTGGACGAGAATAAGCCTTGGGAGGACGAAAATCACCTAAATGTTCAACCAATGACACAGATGTACTTATTGGATTCACAAGATTGGTTAATAACCCTAATTGGACGAGAATAAGCCTTGGGAGGATGAAAATGACCTAAATGTTCAACCAATGACACAAAATCACTCTATTGGATGCACAAGATTGGTTAAAAACCCTAATTGGACGAGAATAAGCCTAGGGAGGACGAAAATGACCTAAATAATCAACCAAGGACACAAAATCACTTATTGGATGCACAAGATTGGTTAAAACCCCTAATTGTACGAGAATAAGCCTTGGGATGACGAAAATGACCTAAATGTTCAACCAATGACACAAAATCACTTATTGGATGCACAAGATTGGTTAAAAACCCTAACTGGACGAGAATAAGCTTTGGGAGGACGAAAATGACCTAAATGTTCAACCAATGACACAAAATCACTTATTGGATGCACAAGATTGGTTAAAAACCCTAGTTGGACGAGGCTAAGCCTTGGGAGGACGAAAATGACCTAAATGTTCAACCAATGACACAAAATCACTTATTGGATGCACAAGATTGGTTAAAAACCCTAATTGGACGAGAATAAGCCTTGGGAGGACGAAAATGACCTAAATGTTCAACCAATGACACAAAATCACTTATTGTTTACACAAGATTGGTTAAAAACCCTAATTGGACGAGAATAAGTCTTGGCAGGACGAAATTGACCTAAATGTTCAACCAATGACACAAATGTACTTATTGGATGCACAAGATTTGTTAAAAACCCTAATTGGACGAGAATAAGCCTAGGGAGGACGAAAATGACCTAAATGTTCAACCAATGACACAAAATCACTTATTGGATGCACAAGATTGGTTAAAAACCCTAATTGGACGAGAATAAGCCTAGGGAGGACGAAAATTACCTAAATAATCAACCAATGACACAAAATCACTTATTGGATGCACAAGATTTGTTAAAACCCCTAATTGTACGAGAATAAGCCTTGGGAGGACGAAAATGACCTAAATGTTCAACCAATGACACAAATGTACTTATTGGATGCACAAGATTGGTTAAAAACCCTAATTGGACGAGAATAAGCCTTGGGAGGACGAAAATGACCTAAATGTTCAAACAATGACACAAAATCACTTATTGGATGCACAAGATTGGTTAAAAACCCTAATTGGACGAGAATAAGCCTGGGGAGGACGAAAATGACCTAAATGTTCAAACAATGACACAAAATCACTTATTGGATGCACAAGATTGGTTAAACACCCTAATTGGACGAGAATATGCACTGGGAAGACGAAAATGACCTAAATGTTCAACCAATGACACAAAATCACTTATTGGATGCACAAGATTGGTTAAAAACCCTAATTGGACGAGAATAAGCCTTGGGAGGACGAAAATGACCTAAATGTTCAACCAATGACACAAAATCACTTATTGGATGCACAAGATTGGTTAAAAACCCTAATTGGATGAGAATAAGCTTTTGGAGGACATAAATGACCTAAATGTTCAACCAATGAAACAAATGTACTTATTGGATGCACAAGATTGTTAAAAAACCCTAATTGGACGAGAATATGCCTTGGGAGGACGAAAATGACCTAAATGTTCAACCAATGGCATAAAATCACTTATTGGATGCACAAGATTGTTAAAAATCCCTAATTGGACGAGAATAAGCCTAGGGAGGACGAAAATGACCTAAATGTTCAACCAATGACACAAAATCACTTATTGGATGCACAAGATTGGTTAAAAACCCTAATTGGACGAGAATAAGCCTTGGGAGGACGAAAATGACCTAAATGTTCAACCAATGACACAAATGTACTTATTGGATGCACAAGATTGGTTAAAAACCCTAATTGTACGAGAATAAGACTAGGGAGGACGAAAATGACCTAAATGTTCAACCAATGACACAAAATCACTTATTGGATGCACAAGATTGGTTAAAAACCCTAATTGGACGAGAATAAGCCTTGGGAGGACGAAAATGACCTAAATGTTCAACCAATGACACAAGTGTACTTATTGGATGCACAAGATTGGTTAAAAACCCTAATTGGAAGAGAATAAGCTTAGGGAGGACGAAAATGACCTAAATGTTCAACCAATGACACAAAATCACTTATTGGATGCACAAGATTGGTTAAAAACCCTAATTGGACGAGAATAAGCCTAGGGAGGACGAAAATGACCTAAATGTTCAACCAATGACACAAATGTACTTATTGGATGCACAAGATACGTTAAAATCCCTAATTGGACGAGAATAAGCCTTGGGAGGACGAAAATGACCTAAATGTTCAACCAATGACACAAAATCACTTATTGGATGCACAAGATTGGTTAAAAACCCTAATTGGACGAGAATAAGCCTTGGGAGGACGAAAATGACCTAAATGTTCAACCAATGACACAAATGTACTTATTGGATGCACAAAATTGGTTAAAAACCCTAATTGGACGAGAATAAGCCTTGGGAGGACGAAAATAACCTTAATGTTCAAACAATGACACAAAATCACTTATTTGATACACAAGATTGGTTCAAATCCCTAATTGAACGAGAATAAGCTTAGGGAGGACGTAAATGACCTAAATGTTCAACCAAAGAAACAAAATCACTTATTGGATGCACAAGATGGGTTAAAAACCCTAATTGGACGAGAATAAGTCCCTAGAGGACGAAAATGACCTAAATGTTCAACCAATGACACAAAATCACTTATTGGATGCACAAGATTGGTTAAAAACCCTAATTGGACGAGAATAAGCCTTGGGGGGACGAAAACGATCTAAATGTTCAACCAATGACACAAAATCACTTATTGGACGCACAAGATTGGTTAAAAACCCTAATTGGACGAGAATAAGCCTTGGGAGGACGAAAACGACCTAAATGTTCAACCAATGACACAAAATCACTTATTGGATGCACAAGATTGGATAAAAACCCTAATTGGACGAGAATAACCCTAGAGAGTACGAAAATGACCTAAATATTCAAACAATGACACAAAATCACATATTGGATGCACAAGATTGGTTCAAAATACTAATTTAAGGAGAATAAGCCTAGGGAGGACGAAAATGACCTAAATGTTTAACCAATGACACAAAATAACTTATAGGATGCACAGGATTGGTTTAAAACCCTAATTGGACGAGAATAAGCCTTGGGATGACGAATATGACCTAAATGTTCAATTAATGACACAAAATCACTTATTGCACGCACAAGATTGGTTAAAAACTCTAATTGGACGAGAATAAGTCTTGGGAGTAAGAAAATAACCTAAATGTTCAAACAATGACACAAAATCACTTATTGGATGCACAAGATTGGTTCAAAACCCTAATTGGACTAGAATAAGCCTTGGGAGGACATAAATGACCTAAATGTTCAACCAATGACACTAAATCACTTATTGGATGCACAAGATTGGTTAAAAACCCTAATTGGACGAGAATAAGCCTTGGGAGGACGAAAATGTTCAACCAATGACACAAATGTACTTATTGGATGCACAAAATTGGTTAAAAACCCTAATTGGACGAGAATAAGCCTTGGGAGGACGAAAATAACCTAAATGTTCAAACAATGACACAAAATCACTTATTTGATACACAAGATTGGTTCAAATCCCTAATTGAACGAGAATAAGCCTACGGAGGACGAAAATGACCTAAATGTTCAACGAAAGAAACAAAATCACTTATTGGATGCACAAGATGGGTTAAAAACCCTAATTGGACGAGAATAAGTCCCTAGAGGACGAAAATGACCTAAATGTTCAACCAATGACACAAAATCACTTATTGGATGCACAAGATTGGTTAAAAACCCTAATTGGACGAGAATAAGCCTTGGGAGGACGAAAATGACCTAAATGTTCAACCAATGACACAAATGTACTTATTGGATGCACAAGATTGGTTAAAAACCCTAATTGGACGAGAATAAGCCTTGGGAGGACGAAAATGACCTAAATGTTCAAACAATGACACAAAATCACTTATCGGATGCACAAGATTGGTTCAAAACCCTAATTGGACGAGAATAAGCCTAGGGAGGACGAAAATGACCTAAATGTTCAACCAATGACATAAATGTACTTATTGGATGCACAAGATTTATTAAAAACCCTAATTGGACGAGAATAAGCCTTGGGAGGACGAAAATGACCTAAATGTTCAAGCAATGACACAAAATCACTTATTGGATGCACAAGATTGGTTAAAAACCCTAATTGGACGAGAAAAAGCCTTGGAAGGACGAAAATGACCTAAATGTTCAAGCAATGACACAAAATCACTTATTGGATGCACAAAATTGGTTAAAATCCCTAATTGGACGAGAATATGCCTTGGGAAGACGAAAATGACCTAAATGTTCAACCAATGACACAAAATCACTTATTGGATGCACAAGATTGGTTAAAAACCCTAATTGGACGAGAATAAGCCTTGGAAGGACAAAAATGACCTAAATGTTCAACCAATGACACAAATGTACTTATTGGATGCACAAGATTGGTTAAAAACCCTAATTGGACGAGAATAAGCCTTGGGAGGACGAAAATCATCTAAATTTTCAACCAATGACACAGATGTACTTATTGGATGCACAAGATTGGTTAATAACCCTAATTGGACGAGAATAAGCCTTGGGAGGAACAAAATGACCTAAATGTTCAACCAATGACACAAAATCACTTATTGGATGCACAAGATTGGTTAAAAACCCTAATTGGACGAGAATAAGCCTAGGGAGGACGAAAATTACCTAAATAATCAACCAATTACACAAAATCACTTATTGGATGCACAAGATTTGTTAAAACCCCTAATTGTACGAGAATAAGCCTTAGGAGGACGAAAATGACCTAAATGTTCAACCAATGACACAAATGTACTTATTGGATGCACAAGATTGGTTAAAAACCCTAATTGGACGAGAATAACCCTTGGGAGGACGAAAATGACCTAAATGTTCAACCAATGGCACAAAATGTACTTATTGGATGCACAAGATTGGTTAAAAACCCTAATTGGACGAGAATAAGCCTAGGGAGGACGAAAATGACCTAAATGTTCAACCAATGACACAAATGTACTTATTGGATGCACAAGATTGGTTAAAAACCCTAATTGGACGAGAATAAGCCTTGGGAGGACGAAAATGACCTAAATGTTCAAACAATGACACAAAATCACTTATTTGATGCACAAGATTGGTTAAAAACCCTAATTGGATGAGAATAAGCCTTGGGAGGACGAAAATGACCTAAATGTTCAACCAATGACACAAAATCACTTATTGGATGCACACGATTGGTTAAAAACCCTAATTGGACGAGAATAAGCCTTGGGAGGACGAAAATGACCTAAATGTTCAACCAATGACACAAAATCACTTATTGGATGCACAAGATTGGTTAAAAACCCTAATTGGACGAGAATAAATCTAAGGAGGACGAAAATGACCTAAATGTTCAACCAATGACACAAATGTACTTATTGGATGCACAAGATTGGTTAAAAACCCTAATTGGACGAGAATAAGCCTTGGGAGGACGAAAATGACCTAAATGTTCAAACAATGACACAAATGTACTTATAGGATGCACAAGATTGGTTAAAAACCCTAATTAGACGAGAATAAGCCTTAGGAGGACGAAAATGACCTAAATGTTCAACCAATGACACAAATGTACTTATTGGATGCACAAGATTGGTTAAAAACCATAATTGGACGAGAATAAGCTTAGAGAGGACGAAAATGTCCTAATTGTTCAACCAATGACACAAAATCACTTATTGTATGCACAAGATTGGTTAAAATCCCAGTTGGACGACAATAAGCCTTGGGAGGACGAAAATGACCTAAATGTTCAACCAATGACACAAAATCACTTATTGGATGCACAAGATTGGTTAAAAACCCTAATTGGACGAGAATAAGCCTTGGGAGGACGAAAATGACCTAAATGTTCAACCAATGACACAAAATCATTTATTGGATGCACAAGATTGATTAAAAACCCTAATTGGACGAGAATAAGCCTTGGGAGGACGAAAATGACCTAAATGTTCAACCAATGACACAAATGTACTTATTGGATGCACAAGATTGGTTAAAAACCCTATTGGACGAGAATAAGCCTTGGGAGCACGAAAATGACCTAAATGTTCAACGTATGGCACAAAATCACTTATTGGATGCACAAGATTTGTTAAAATTTCTAATTGGACGAGAATAAGCCTAAGGAGGGCGAAAATGACCTAAATGTTCAACCAATGACACAAAATCACTTATTGGATGCACAAGATTGGTTAAAAACCCTAATTGGACGAGAATAAGCCTTGGGAGGACGAAAATGACCTAAATGTTCAACCAATGACACAAATGTACTTATTGGATGCACAAGATTGGTTAAAAACCATAATTGGACGAGAATAAGCTTAGGGAGGACGAAAATGTCCTAAATGTTCAACCAATGACACAAAATCACTTATTGTATGCACAAGATTGGTCAAAATCCCAGTTGGACGACAATAAGCCTTGGGAGGACGAAAATGACCTAAATGTTCAACCAATGACACAAAATCACTTATTGGATGCACAAGATTGGTTAAAAACCCTAATTGGACGAGAATAAGCCTAGGGAGGACGAAAATGACCTAAATGTTCAACCAATGACATAAATGTACTTATTGGATGCACAAGATTGGTTAAAAACCCTAATTGGGCGAGAATAAGCCTTGGGAGGACGAAAATGACCTAAATGTTCAACCAATGACACAAAATCACTTATTGGATGCACAAGATTGGTTAAAAACCCTAATTGGACGAGAATAAGCCTAGGGAGGACGAAAATTACCTAAATAATCAACCAATGACACAAAATCACTTATTGGATGCACAAGATTTGTTATAACCCCTAATTGTACAAGAATAAGCCTTGGGAGGACGAAAATGACCTAAATGTTCAACCAATGACACAAATGTACTTATTGGATGCACAAGATTGGTTAAAAACCCTAATTGGACGAGAATAAGCCTTGGGAGGACGAAAATGACCTAAAATTTCAACGAATGACACAAATGTACTTATTGGATGCACAAGATTGGTTAAAAACCCTAATTGGACGAGAATAAGCCTTGGGAGGACGAAAATGACCTAAATGTTCAACCAATGACACAAATGTACTTATTGGATGCACAAGATTGGTTAAAAACCCTAATTGGACGAGAATAAGCCTCTGGAGGACGAAAATGACCTAAATGTTCAACCAATGACACAAAATCACTTATTGGATGCACAAGATTGGTTAAAAACCCTAATTGGACGAGAATAAGCCTTGGGAGGACGAAAATGACCTAAATGTTCAACCAATGACACAAAATCACTTATTGGATGCACAAGATTGGTTAAAAACCCTACTTGGGCGAGAATAAGCCTTGGGAGGACGAAAATGACCTAAATGTTCAACCAATGACACAAAATCACTTATTGGATGCACAAGATTGGTTAAAAACCCTAATTGGACGAGAATAAGCCTTGGGAGGACGAAAATGACCTAAATGTTCAACCAATGACACAAAATCACTTATTGGATGCACAAGATTGGTTAAAAACCCTAATTGGACGAGAATAAGCCTTGGGAGGACGAAAATGACCTAAATGTTCAACCAATGACACAAAATCACTTATTGGATGCACAAGATTGGTTAAAAACCCTAATTGGATGAGAATAAGCTTTTGGAGGACATAAATGACCTAAATGTTCAACCAATGAAACAAATGTACTTATTGGATGCACAAGATTGTTAAAAAACCCTAATTGGACGAGAATATGCCTTGGGAGGACGAAAATGACCTAAATGTTCAACCAATGGCATAAAATCACTTATTGGATGCACAAGATTGTTAAAAATCCCTAATTGGACGAGAATAAGCCTAGGGAGGACGAAAATGACCTAAATGTTCAACCAATGACACAAAATCACTTATTGGATGCACAAGATTGGTTAAAAACCCTAATTGGACGAGAATAAGCCTTGGGAGGACGAAAATGACCTAAATGTTCAACCAATGACACAAATGTACTTATTGGATGCACAAGATTGGTTAAAAACCCTATTGGACGAGAATTAGCCTTGGGATGACGAAAATGACCTAAATGTTCAATCAATGGCACAAAATCACTTATTGGATGCACAAGAATGGTTAAAAACCATAATTGGACGAGAATAAGCCTAGGGAGGACGAAAATGACCTAAATGTTCAACCAATGACACAAAATCACTTATTGGATGCACAAGATAAGTTAAAAACCCTAATTGGAAGAGAATAAGGCTAGGGAGGACAAAAATGACCTAAATGTTCAACCAATGACACAAAATCACTTATTGGATGCACAAGATTGGTTAAAAACCCTAATTGGACGAGAATAAGCCTTGGGAGGACGAAAATGACCTAAATGTTCAACCAATGACACAAATGTACTTATTGGATGCACAAGATTGGTTAAAAACCATAATTGGACGAGCATAAGCTTAGGGAGGACAAAAATGTCCTAAATGTTCAACCAATGACACAAAATCACTTATTGTATGCACAAGATTGGTTAAAAACCCTAATTGGATGACAATAAGCCTTGGGAGGACGAAAATGAACTAAATGTTCAACCAATGACACAAAATCACTTATTGGATGCACAAAATTGGTTAAAAACCCTAATTGGACGAGAATAAGCCTTGGGAGGACGAAAATGACCTAAATGTTCAACCAATGACACAAAATCACTTATTGGATGCACAAGATTGGTAAAAAACCCTAATTGGACGAGAATAAGCATTGGGAGGACGAAAATGACCTAAATGTTCAACCAATGACACAAATGTACTTATTGGATGCACAAGATTGGTTAAAAACCCTAATTGGACGAGAATAAGCCTTGGGAGGACGAAAATGACCTAAATGTTCAAACAATGACACAAAATCACTTATTGGATGCACTAGATTGGTTAAAAACCCTAATTGGACGAGAAAAAGCCTTGGGAGGACGAAAATGACCTAAATGTTCAACCAATGACACAAAATCACTTATTGGATGCACAAGATTGGTTAAAAACCCTAATTGGACGAGAATAAGACTTGGGACGACGAAAATGACCTAAATGTTCAACCAATGACACAAAATCACTTATTGGATGCACAAGATTGGTTAAAAACCCTAATTGGACGAGAATAAGCCTTGGGAGGACGAAAATGACCTAAATGTTCAACCAATGACACACATGTACTTATTGGATGCACAAGATTGGTTAAAAACCCTAATTGGACGAGAATAAGCCTTCGGAGGACGAAAGTGACCTAAATGTTCAACCAATGACACAAAATAACTTGTTGGATGCACAAGATTGGTTAAAAACCATAATTGGACGAGAATAAGCCTTGGGAGGACGAAAATGACCTAAATGTTCAACCAAAGACACAAATTTACTTATTGGATGCACAAGATTGGTTAAAAACCCTAATTCGACGAGAATAAGCCTAGGGAGGATGAAAATGACCTAAATGTTCAACCAATGACACAAAATCACTTATTGGATGCACAAGATTGGTTAAAAACCCTAATTGGACGAGAATAAGCCTTGGGAGGACGAAAATGACCTAAATGTTCAACCAATGACACAAATGTACTTATTGGATGCACAAGATTGGTTAAAAACCCTATTGGACGAGAATTAGCCTTGGGATGACGAAAATGACCTAAATGTTCAATCAATGGCACAAAATCACTTATTGGATGCACAAGAATGGTTAAAAACCATAATTGGACGAGAATAAGCCTAGGGAGGACGAAAATGACCTAAATGTTCAACCAATGACACAAAATCACTTATTGGATGCACAAGATAAGTTAAAAACCCTAATTGGAAGAGAATAAGGCTAGGGAGGACAAAAATGACCTAAATGTTCAACCAATGACACAAAATCACTTATTGGATGCACAAGATTGGTTAAAAACCCTAATTGGACGAGAATAAGCCTTGGGAGGACGAAAATGACCTAAATGTTCAACCAATGACACAAATGTACTTATTGGATGCACAAGATTGGTTAAAACCCCTAATTGGACGAGAATAATCCTTGGGAGAACGAAAATGACCTAAATGTTCAACCAACGACACAAAATCACTTATTGGATGCACAAGATTGGTTAAAAACCCTAATTGGACGAGAATAAGCCTTGGAAGGACGAAAATGACCTAAATGTTCAACCAATGACACAAATGTACTTATTGGATGCACAAGATTGGTTAAAAACCCTATTGGACGAGAATAAGACTTGGGAGGACGAAAATGACCTAAATGTTCAACGTATGGCACAAAATCACTTATTGGATGCACAAGATTTTTTAAAATTTCTAATTGGACGAGAATAAGCCTAAGGAGGGCGAAAATGACCTAAATGTTCAACCAATGACACAAAATCACTTATTGGATGCACAAGATTGGTTAAAAACCCTAATTGGACGAGAATAAGCCTTGGGAGGACGAAAATGACCTAAATGTTCAACCAATGACACAAATGTACTTATTGGATGCACAAGATTGGTTTAAATCCCTAATTGGACGAGAATAAGCCTTGGGAGGACGAAAATGACATAAATGTTCAACCAATGACACAAAATCACTTATTGGATGCACAAGATTGGTTAAAAACCCTAATTGGACGAGAATAAGCCTTGGGAGGACGAAAATGACCTAAATGTTCAAACAATGATACAAAATCACTTATTGGATGCACAAGATTGGTTAAAAACCCTAATTAGACGAGAATAAGATTTGGGAGGACGAAAATGACCTAAATAATCAACCAAGGACACAAAATCACTTATTGGATGCACAAGATTGGTTAAAACCCCTAATTGGACGAGAATAAGCCTTGGGAGGACGAAAATGACCTAAATGTTCAACCAATGACACAAATGTACTTATTGGATGCACAAGATTTATTAAAAACCCTAATTGAACGAGAATAAGCCTAGGGAGGACGAAAATGACCTAAATGTTCAAGCAATGACACAAAATCACTTATTGGATGCACAAGATTGGTTCAAAACCCTAATTGGACGAGAATAAGCTTTGGGAGGACGAAAATGACATAAATGTTCAACCAATGACACAAATGTACTTATTGAATGCACAAGATTGGTTAAAACCCTAATTGGATGAGAATAAGCCTAGGGAGGACGAAAATGACATAAATGTTCAACCAATGACACAAAATCACTTATTGGAGGCACAAGATTGTTTAAAAACCCTAATTGGACGACAATAAGCGTTGGGAGGACGAAAATGACGTAAATGTTCAACCAATAACACAAAATCACTTATTGGATGCACAAGATTGGTTAAAAACTCTAATTGGACGAGAATAAGCCTTGGGAGGACGAAGATGACCTAAATGTTCAACCAATGACACAAATGTACTTATTGGATGCACAAGATTGGTTAAAAATCCTAATTGGACGAGAATAAGCCTTGGGAGGACGAAAATGACCAAAATGTTCAACCAATGACACAAAATCACTTATTGGATGCACAAGATTGGTTCAAAATCCTAAATGCACGAGAATAAGCCTTGGGAGGACGAAAATGACCTAAATGTTCAACCAATGACACAAAATCACTTATTGGATGCACAAGATTGGTTCAAAACCCTAATTGGACGAGAATAAGCCTCGGGAGGACGAAAATGACCTAAATGTTCAACCAATGACACAAATGTACTTATTGGATGCACAAGATTGGTTAAAAACCCTAATTGGATGAGAATAAGCCTAGGGAGGACGAAAATGACCTAAATGTTCAACCAATGACACAAATGTACTTATTGGATGCACAAGATTGGTTAAAAATCCTAATTGGACGAGAATAAGCCTTGGGAGGACGAAAATGACCTAAATGTTCAACCAATGACACAAAATCACTTATTGGATGCACAAGATTGGTTCAAAAACCTAATTGGACGAGAATAAGCCTAGGGAGGACGAAAATGACTTAAATGCTCAACCAATGACACAAATGTACTTATTGGATGCACAAGATTGGTTAAAAACCCTAATTGGACGAGAATAAGCCTTGGGAGAACGAAAATGACCTGAATGTTCAACCAATGACACAAAATCACTTATTGGATGCACAAGATTGGTTAAAAACTCTAATTGGACGAGAATAAGCCTTGGGAGGACGAAGATGACCTAAATGTTCAACCAATGACACAAATGTACTTATTGGATGCACAAGATTGGTTAAAAATCCTAATTGGACGAGAATAAGCCTTGGGAGGACGAAAATGACCTAGATGTTCAATAAATGACACAAAATCACTTATTGGATGCACAAGATTGGTTCAAAACCCTAATTGGACGAGAATAAGCCTTGGGAGGACGAAAATGACCTAAATGTTCAACCAATGACACAAAATAACTTTTTGGATGCACAAGATTGGTTCAAAACCCTAATTGGACGAGAATAAGCCTAGGTAGGACGAAAATGACCTAAATGTTCAACCAATGACACAAATGTACTTATTGGATGCACAAGATTGGTTAAAAACCCTAATCGGATGAGAATAAGCCTAGGGATTACGAAAATGACCTAAATGTTCAACCAATGACACAAAATCACTTATTGGATTCACAAGATTGGTTAAAACCCATAATTGGACGTGAATAAGCCTTGGGAGGACTAAAATGACCTTAATGTTCAACCAATGACATAAATGTACTTATTGGATGCACAAGATTGGTTAAAAACCCTAATTCGACGAGAATAAGCCTTGGGAGGACGAAAATGACCTAAATGTTCAACCAATGACACAAATGTACGTATTGGATGCACAAGATTGGTTAAAAACCCTAATTGGACGAGAATAAGCCTAGGGAGGACGAAAATGACCTAAATGTTCAAGCAATGACACAAAATCACTTATTGGATTCACAAGATTGGTTAAAAACCCTAATTGGACGAGAATAAGCCTTGGGAGGACAAAAATGACCTAAATGTTCAAACAATGACACAAATTCACTTATTGGATGCACAAGATTGGTTCAAAACCCTAATTGGACGAGAATAAGATTTGGGAGGACGATAATGACATAAATGTTCAACCAATGACACAAATGTACTTATTGGATGCACAAGATTGGTTAAAAATCCTAATTGGACGAGAATAAGCCTTGGGAGGACGAACATGACCTAAATGTTCAACCAATGACACAAATGTACTTATTGGATGCACAAGATTGGTTAAAAACCCTAATTGGACGAGAATAAGCCTTGGGAGGAAGAAAATGACCTAAATGTTCAACCAATGACACAAAATCACTTATTGGATGCACAAGATTGGTTAAAAATCCTAATTGGACGAGAATAAGCCTTGGGAGGACGAAAATGACCTAAATGTTCAACCAATGACACAAATGTACTTATTGGATGCACAAGTTTGGTTAAAAACCCTAATTGGACGAGAAAAAGCCTTGGGAGGACGAAAATGACATAAATGTTCAACCAATGACACAAAATCACTTATTGGATGCACAAGATTGGTTAAAAACCCTAATTGGATGAGAATAAGCCTAGGGAGGACGAAAATGACCTAAATGTTCAACCAATGACACAAATGTACTTATTGGATGCACAAGATATGTTAAAATCCCTAATTGGACGAGAATAAGCCTTGGGAGGACGAAAATGACCTAAATGTTCAACCAATGACACAAATGTACTTATTGGATGCACAAGATTGGTTAAAAACCCTAATTGGACGAGAATAAGCCTTGGGAGGACGAAAATGACCTAAATGTTCAAACAATGACACAAAATCACGTATTGGATGCACAAGATTGGTTAAAAACCCTAATTGGACGAGAATAAGCCTTGGGAGGACGAAAATGACCTAAATGTTCAAACAATGACACAAAATCACTTATTGGATGCACAAGATTGGTTAAAAACCCTAATTGGACGAGAAAAAGCCTTGGGAGGACGAAAATGACCTAAATGTTCAACCAATGACACAAAATCACTTAGTGGATGCACAAGATTGCTTAAAAACCCTAATTCGACGAGAATAAGCCTTGGGAGGACAAAAATGACCTAAATGTTCAACCAATGACACAAAATCACTTATTGGATGCACAAGATTGCTTAAAAACCCTAATTGGACGAGAATAAGCCTAGGGAGGACGAAAATGACCTAAATGTTCAACCAATGACACAAATGTGCTTATTGGATGCAAATGATTGGTTAAAAACCCTAATTGGATGAGAATAAGCCTAGGGAGGATGAAAATGACCTAAATGTTCAACCAATGACACAAATGTACGTATTGGATGCACAAGATTGGTTAAAAACCCTAATTGGACGAGAATAAGCTTAGGGAGGACGAAAATGACCTAAATGTTCAACCAATGACACAAAATCACTTATTGGATGCACAAGATTGGTTAAAAACCCTAATTGGACGAGAATAAGCATAGGGATGACGAAAATGATCTAAATGTTCAACCAATGACACAAATGTACTTATTGGATGCACAAGATTGGTTAAAAACCCTAATTGGACGAGAATAAGCATAGGGAGGACGAAAATGACCTAAATGTTCAACCAATGACACAAAATCACTTATTGGATGCACAAGATTGGTTAAAAACCCTAATTGGACGAGAATAAGCCTTGGGAGGAAGAAAATGACCTAAATGTTCAACCAATGACACAAAATCACTTATTGGATGCACACGATTGGTTAAAAACCCTAATTGGACGAGAATAAGCCTTGGGAGGACGAAAATGACCTAAATGTTCAACCAATGACACAAAATCACTTATTGGATGCACAAGATTGGTTAAAAACCCTAATTGGACGAGAATAAATCTAAGGAGGACGAAAATGACCTAAATGTTCAACCAATGACACAAATGTACTTATTGGATGCACAAGATTGGTTAAAAACCCTAATTGGACGAGAATAAGCCTTGGGAGGACGAAAATGACCTAAATGTTCAAACAATGACACAAATGTACCGATTGGATGCACAAGATTGGTTAAAAACCCTAATTGGACGAGACTAAGCATTGGGAGGACGAAAATGACCTAAATGTTCAACCAATGACACAAATGTACTTATTGGATGCACAAGATTGGTTAAAAACCCTAATTGGACGAGAATAAGCCTTGGGAGGACGAAAATGACCTAAATGTTCAAACAATGACACAAAATCACTTATCGGATGCACAAGATTGGTTCAAAACCCTAATTGGACGAGAATAAGCCTAGGGAGGACAAAAATGACCTAAATGTTCAACCAATGACACAAATGTACTTATTGGATGCACAAGATTTATTAAAAACCCTAATTGGACGAGAATAAGTCTTGGGAGGACGAAAATGACCTAAATGTTCAACCAATGACACAAATGTACTTATTGGATGCACAAGATTTATTAAAAACCCAAATTGGACGAGAATAAGTCTTGGGAGGACGAAAATGACCTAAATGTTCAAGCAATGACACAAAATCACTTATTGGATGCACAAGATTGGTTAAAAACCCTAATTGGACGAGAAAAAGCCTTGGAAGGACGAAAATGACCTAAATGTTCAACCAATGACACAAAATCACTTATTGGATGCACAAGATTGGTTCAAAACCCTCATTGGACGAGAATAAGACTTGGGATGACGAAAATGACCTAAATGTTAACCCAATGACACAAAATCACTTATTGGATGCACACGAATGGTTAAAAACCCTAATTGGACGAGAATAAGCTTTGGGAGGACGAAAATGACCTAAATGTTCAACCAATGACACAAATCTACTTATTGGATGCCCAAGATTGGTTAAAACCCTAATTGGATGAGAATAAGCCTAGGGAGGACGAAAATGACATAAATGTTCAACAAATGACACAAAATCACTTATTGGATGCACTAGATTGTTTAAAAACCCTAATTGGACGAGAATAAGCCTTGGGAGGACGAAAATGACCTTAATGTTCAACCAATGACACAAAATCACTTATTGGATGCACAAGATTGGTTAAAAACTCTAATTGGACGAGAATAAGCCTTGGGAGGACGAAGATGACCTAAATGTTCAACCAATGACACAAATGTACTTATTGGATGCACAAGATTGGTTAAAAATCCTAATTGGACGAGAATAAGCCTTGGGAGGACGAACATGACCTAAATGTTCAACCAATGACACAAATGTACTTATTGGATGCACAAGATTGGTTAAAAACTCTAATTGGACGAGAATAAGCCTTGGGAGGACGAAGATGACCTAAATGTTCAACCAATGACACAAATGTACTTATTGGATGCACAAGATTGGTTAAAAAATCCTAATTGGACGAGAATAAGCCTTGGGAGAACGAAAATGACCTAAATGTTCAAACAATGACACAAAATCACTTATTGAATGCACAAGATTGGTTCAAAACCCTAATTGGACGAGAATAAGCCTTGGGAGGAAGAACACGACCTAAATATTCAACCAATGACACAAAATCACTTATTGGATGCACAAGATTGGTTAAAAACCCTAATTCGACGAGAATAAGCCTTGGGAGGACGAAAATGACCAAAATGTTCAACCAATGACACAAATGTACGTATTGGATGCACAAGATTGGTTAAAAACCCTAATTGGACGAGAATAAGCTTAGGGAGGACGAAAATGACCTAAATGTTCAACCAATGACACAAAATCACTTATTGGATGCACAAGATTGGTTAAAAACCCTAATTGGACGAGAATAAGCCTTGGGAGGACAAAAATGACCTAAATGTTCAAACAATGACACAAAATCACTTATTGGATGCACAAGATTGGTTCAAAACCCTTATTGGACGAGAATAAGATTTGGGAGGACGATAATGACATAAATGTTCAACCACTGACACAAATGTACTTATTGGATGCACAAGATTGGTTAAAAATCCTAATTGGACGAGAATAAGCCATGGGAGGACGAACATGACCTAAATGTTCAACCAATGACACAAATGTACTTATTGGATGCACAAGATTGGTTAAAAACCCTAATTGGACGAGAATAAGCCTTGGGAGGAAGAAAATGACCTAAATGTTCAACCAATGACACAAAATCACTTATTGGATGCACAAGATTGGTTCAAAATCCTAATTGGACGAGAATAAGCCTTGGGAGGACGAAAATTACCTAAATGTTCAAACAATGACACAAAATCACTTATCGGATGCACAAGATTGGTTCAAAACCCTAAATGGACGAGAATAAGCCTAGGGAGGACAAAAATGACCTAAATGTTCAACCAATGACACAAATGTACTTATTGGATGCACAAGATTTATTAAAAACCCTAATTGGACGAGCATAAGCCTTGGGAGGACGAAAATGACCTAAATGTTCAAGCAATGACACAAAATCACTTATTGGATGCACAAGATTGGTTAAAAACCCTAATTGGACGAGAATAAGCTTTGGGAGGACGAAAATGACCTAAATGTTCAACCAATGACACAAATGTACTTATTGGATGCACAAGATTGGTTAAAACCCTAATTGGATGAGAATAAGCCTAGGGAGGACAAAAATGATATAAATGTTCAACCATTGACATAAATGTACTTATTGGATGCACAAGATTGGTTAAAAACCCTAATTCGACGAGAATAAGCCTTGGGAGGACGAAAATGACCTAAATGTTCAACCAATGACACAAATGTACGTATTGGATGCACAAGATTGGTTAAAAACCCTAATTGGACGAGAATAAGCCTAGGGAGGACGAAAATGACCTAAATGTTCAAGCAATGACACAAAATCACTTATTGGATTCACAAGATTGGTTAAAAACCCTAATTGGACGAGAATAAGCCTTGGGAGGACAAAAATGACCTAAATGTTCAAACAATGACACAAATTCACTTATTGGATGCACAAGATTGGTTCAAAACCCTAATTGGACGAGAATAAGATTTGGGAGGACGATAATGACATAAATGTTCAACCAATGACACAAATGTACTTATTGGATGCACAAGATTGGTTAAAAATCCTAATTGGACGAGAATAAGCCTTGGGAGGACGAACATGACCTAAATGTTCAACCAATGACACAAATGTACTTATTGGATGCACAAGATTGGTTAAAAACCCTAATTGGACGAGAATAAGCCTTGGGAGGAAGAAAATGACCTAAATGTTCAACCAATGACACAAAATCACTTATTGGATGCACAAGATTGGTTAAAAACCCTAATTGGACGAGAATAAGCCTTGGGAGGACGAGAATGACCTAAGTGTTCAACCAATGACACAAATGTACTTATTGGATCCACAAGATTGGTTAAAAACCCTAATTGGACGAGAATAAGCCTTGGGAGGACGAAAATGACCTAAATGTTCAACCAATGACACAAATGTACTTATTGGATGCACAAGATTGGTTAAAAACCCTAATTGGACGAGAATAAGCCTTGGGAGGACGAAAATGACCTAAATGTTCAAACAATGACACAAAATCGCTTATTGGATGCACAAGATTGGTTAAAACCCCTAATTTGACGATAATAAGCCTTGGGAGGACGAAAATGACCTAAATGTTCAACCAATGACACAAATGTACTTATTGGATGCACAAGATTGGTTAAAAACCCTAATTGGACGAGAATAAGCCTTGGGAGGACGAAAATGACCTAAATGTTCAAACAATGAGACAAATTTACTTATTGGATGCACAAGATTGGTTAAAAACCCTAATTGGACGAGAATAAGCCTTGGGAGGACGAAAATGACCTAAATGTTCAACCAATGACACAAAATCACTTATTGGATGCACAAGATTGGTTAAAAACCCTAATTGGACGAGAATAAGCCTTGGGAGGTCGAAGATGACCTAAATGTTCAACCAATGAAACAAATGTACTTATTAGATGCACAAGATTGGTTAAAAATCCTAATTGGATGAGAATAAGCCTTGGGAGGACGAACATGACCTAAATGTTCAACCAATGACACAAATGTACTTATTGGATGCACAAGAATGGTTAAAAACCCTAATTGGACGAGAATAAGCCTAGGGAGGACGAAAATGACCTAAATGTTCAACCAATGACACAAATGTACTTATTGGATGCACAAGATTGATTAAAAACCCTAATTGGACGAGAATAAGCCTTGGGAGGACGAAAATGACCTAAATGTTCAAGCAATGACACAAAATCACTTATTGGATGCACAAGATTGGTTAAAAACCCTAATTGGACGAGAAAAAGCCTTGGGAGGACGAAAATGACCTAAATGTTCAACCAATGACACAAAATCACTTATTGGATGCACAAGATTGGTTAAAAACCCTAATTGGATGAGAATAGGCCTAGGGAGGACGAAAATGACCTAAATGTTCAACCAATGACACAAATGTACTTATTGGATGCACAAGATTTATTAAAAACCCTAATTGGACGAGAATAAGCCTTGGGAGGACGAAAATGACCTAAATGTTCAAGCAATGACACAAAATCACTTATTGGATGCACAAGATTGGTTAAAAACCCTAATTGGACGAGAATAAGCCTAGGGAGGACGAAAATGACCTAAATGTTCAACAACTGACACAAATGTACTTATTGGATGCACAAGATTGGTTAAAAACCCTAATTGGACGAGAATAAGCCTAGGGAGGACGAAAATGACCTAAATGTTCAACCAATGACACAAATGTACTTATTGGATGCACAAGATTGGTTAAAAACCCTAATTGGACGAGAATAAGCCTAGGGAGGACGAAAATGACCTAAATGTTCAACCAATGACACAAAATCACTTATTGGATGCGCATGATTGGTTAAAAACCCTAATTGGACGAGAATAAGCCTAGGGAGGACGAAAATGACCTAAATGTTCAACCAATGACACAAAATCACTTATTGGATGCACAAGATTGGTTAAAAACCCTAATTGGACGAGAATAGGCCTATGGAGGACGAAAATGACCTAAATGTTCAACCAATGACACAAATGTACTTATTGGATGCACAAGATTGGTTAAAAACCCTAATTGGACGAGAATAAGCCTAGGGAGGACGAAAATGACCTAAATGTTCAACCAATGACACAAATGCACTTATTGGATGCACTAGATTGGTTAAAAACCCTAATTGGACGAGAATAAGCCGTGGGAGGACGAAAATGACCTAAATGTTCAACCAATGACACAAATGTACTTATTGGATGCACAAGATTGGTTAAAAACCCTAACTGGAAGAGAATAAGCCTAGGGAGGACGAAAATGACCTAAATGTTCAACCAATGACACAAATGTACTTATTGGATGCACAAGATTGGTTAAAAACCCTAATTGGACGAGAATAAGCCTAGGGAGGACGAAAATGACCTAAATGTTCAACCAATGACACAAATTTACTTATGGGATGCACAAGATTGGTTAAAAACCCTAATTGGACGAGAATAAGCCTTGGGAGGACGAAAATGACCTAAATGTTCAACCAATGACACAAATGTACTTATTGGATGCACAAGATTGGTTAAAAACCCTAATTGGACGAGAATAAGCCTTGTGAGGACAAAAATGACCTAAATGTTCAATCAATGACACAAATGTACTTATTGGTTGCACAAGATTGGTTAAAAACCCTAATTGGACGAGAATAAGCCTTGGGAGGACGAAAATGACCTAAATGTTCAACCAATGACACAAATGTACTTATTGGATGCACAAGATTGGTTAAAAACTCTAATTGGACGAGAATAAGCCTTGGGAGGACGAAGATGACCTAAATGTTCAACCAATGACACAAATGTACTTATTGGATGCACAAGATTGGTTAAAAATCCTAATTGGACGAGAATAAGCGTTGGGAGGACGAACATGACCTAAATGTTCAACCAATGACACCAATGTACTTATTGGATTTACAAGAATGGTTAAAAACCCTAATTGGACGAGAATAAGCCTAGGGAGGACGAAAATGACCTAAATGTTCAACCAATGACACAAATGTACTTATTGGATGCACAAGATTGGTTAAAAACCCTAATTGGACGAGAATAAGCCTTGGGAGGACGAAAATGACCTAATTGTTCAAACAATGACACAAAATCACTTATTTGATGCACAAGATTGGTTAAAAACCCTAATTGGATGAGAATAAGCCTTGGGAGGACGAAAATGACCTAAATGTTCAACCAATGACACAAAATCACTTATTGGATGCACAAGATTGGTTAAAAACCGTAATTGGATGAGAATAAGCCTTGGGAGGACGAAAATGACCTAAATGTTCAACCAATGACACAAATGTACTTATTGGATGCACAAGAATGGTTAAAAACCCTAATTGGACGAGAATAAGCCTAGGGAGGACGAAAATGACCTAAATGTTCAACCAATGACACAAATGTACTTATTGGATGCACAAGATTGGTTAAAAACCCTAATTGGACGAGAATAAGCCTTGGGAGGACGAAAATGACCTAAACGTTCAACCAATGACACAAAATCACTTATTGGATGCACAATATTGGTTAAAAACCCTAATTGGATGAGAATAAGCCTTGGGAGGACGAAAATGACCTAAATGTTCAACCAATGACACAAAATCACTTATTGGATGCACAATATTGGTTAAAAACCCTAATTGGTCGAGAATAAGCCATGAGAGGACGAAAATGACCTAAATGTTCAACCAATGACACAAATGTACTTATTGGATGCACAAGATTGGTTAAAAACCCTAATTGGACGAGAATAAGCCTAGGGAGGACGAAAATGACCTAAATGTTCAACCAATGACACAAATGTACTTATTGGATGCACAAGATTGGTTAAAAAGCCTAATTGGACGAGAATAAGTCTAGGGAGGACGAAAATGACCTAAATGTTCAACCAATGACACAAAATCACTTATTGGATGCACAAGATTGGTTAAAAACCCTAATTGGACGAGAATAAGCCTTGGGAGGACAAAAATGACCTAAATGTTCAAACAATGACACAAAATCACTTATTGAATGCACAAGATTGGTTCAAAACCCTAATTGGACGAGAATAAGCCTTGGGAGGAAGAACACGACCTAAATATTCAACCAATGACACAAAATCACTTATTGGATGCACAAGATTGGTTAAAAACCCTAATTCGACGAGAATAAGCCTTGGGAGGACGAAAATGACCAAAATGTTCAACCAATGACACAAATGTACGTATTGGATGCACAAGATTGGTTAAAAACCCTAATTGGACGAGAATAAGCTTAGGGAGGACGAAAATGACCTAAATGTTCAACCAATGACACAAAATCACTTATTGGATGCACAAGATTGGTTAAAAACCCTAATTGGACGAGAATAAGCCTTGGGAGGACGAAAATGACCTAAATGTTAAACCAATGACACAAATGTACGTATTGGACGCACAAGATTGGTTAAAAACCCTAATTGAACGATAATAAGCCTAGGGAAGACGAAAATGACCTAAATGTTCAACCAATGACACAAAATCACTTATTGGATGCACATGATTGGTTAAAAACCCTAATTGGACGAGAATAAGCCTTGGGAGGACTAAAATGACCTAAATGTTCAACCAATGACACAAAATCACTTATTGGATGCACAAGATTGGTTAAAACCCCTAATTGTACGATAATAGGCCTTGGGAGGACGAAAATGATCTAAATGTTCAACCAATGACACAAATGTACTTATTGGATGCACAAGATTGGTTAAAAACCCTAATTGGACGAGAATAAGCCTTGGGAGGACGAAAATCACCTAAATGTTCAACCAATGACACAGATGTACTTATTGGATGCACAAGATTGGTGAAAAAATCCTAATTGGACGAGAATAAGCCTTGAGAGGACGAAAATGAACTAAATGTTCAACCAATGACACAAAATCACTTATTGGATGCACAAGATTGGTCAAACCCCTAATTGGACGAGAATAAGCCTTGGGAGGACGAAAATGACCTTAATGTTCAACCATTGACATAAATGTACTTATTGGATGCACAAGATTGGTTAAAAACCCTAATTCAACGAGAATAAGCCTTGGGAGGACGAAAATGACCTAAATGTTCAACCAATGACACAAATGTACGTATTGGATGCACAAGATTGGTTAAAAACCCTAATTGGACGAGAATAAGCCTAGGGAGAACGAAAATGAACTAAATGTTCAACCAATGACACAAAATCACTTATTGGATGCATAAGATTGGTTAAAAACTCTAATTGGACGAGAATAAGCCTTGGGAGAACGAAAATGACCTAAATGTTCAAACAATGACACAAAATCACTTATTGAATGCACAAGATTGGTTCAAAACCCTAATTGGACGAGAATAAGCCTTGGGAGGAAGAACACGACCTAAATGTTCAACCAATGACACAAAATCACTTATTGGATGCACAAGATTGGTTAAAAACCCTAATTCGACGAGAATAAGCCTTGGGAGGACGAAAATGACCAAAATGTTCAACCAATGACACAAATGTACGTATTGGATGCACAAGATTGGTTAAAAACCCTAATTGGACGAGAATAAGCTTAGGGAGGACGAAAATGACCTAAATGTTCAACCAATGACACAAAATCACTTATTGGATGCACAAGATTGGTTAAAAACCCTAATTGGACGAGAATAAGCTTTGGGAGGACGAAAATGACCTAAATGTTCAAACAATGACACAAAATCACTTATTGGATGCACAAGATTGGTTAAAAACCCTAATTGGACGAGAATAAGCCTAGGGAGGACGAAAATGACCTAAATGTTCAACCAATGACACAGATGTACTTATTGGATGCAAAAGATTGGTTAAAAACCCCAATTGGACGAGAATAAGCCTTGGGAGGACGAAAATGACTTAAATGTTTAACCCATGACACAAATGTACTTATTGGATGCACAAGATTGGTTAAAAACCCTAATTGGACGAGAATAAGCCTTGGGAGGACGAAAATGACCTAAATGTTCAAACAATGACACAAAATCACTTATTGGATGCACAAGATTGGTTAAAAACCCTAATTGGACGAGAATAAGCCTTAAGAGGACGAAAATGATCTAAATGTTCAACCAATGACACAAATGATCTTATTGGATGCACAAGATTGGTTAAAAACCCTAATTGGACGAGAATAAGCCTTGGGAGGACAAAAATGACCTAAATGTTCCACCAATGACACAAATGTACTTATTGGATGCACAAGATTGGTTAAAAACCCTAATTGGACGAGAATAAGCCTTGGGAGGACGAAAATGACCTAAATGTTCAAACAATGACACAAAATCACTTATTGGATGCACAAGATTGGTTAAAAACCCTAATTGGACGAGAATAAGCCTTGGGAGGACGAAAATGACCTAAATGTTCAACCAATGACACAAAATGTACTTATTGGATGCACAAGATTGGTTAAAAACCCTAATTGGACGAGAATAAGCCTTGGGAGGACGAAAATGACCTAAATGTTCAAACAATGACACAAAATCACTTATTGGATGCACAAGATTGGTTAAAAACCCTAATTGGACGAGAATAAGCCTTGGGAGGACGAAAATGACCTAAATGTTCAACCAATTACACAAAATCACTTATTGGATGCACAAGATTGGTTAAAAACCCTAATTGGACGAGAATAAGCATTAGGAGGACGAAAATGACCTAAATGTTTAACCAATGACACAAAATCACTTATTGGATGCACAAGATTGGTTAAAAACCCTAATTGGACGAGAATAAGCCTAGGGAGGACGAAAATGACCTAAATGTTTAACCAATGACACAAAATCACTTACTGGATGCACAAGATTGGTTAAAAACCCTAATTGGACGAGAATAAGCCTTGGGAGGACGAAAATGACCTAAATGTTCAAACAATGACACAAAATCACTTATTGGATGCACAAGATTGGTTAAAAACCCTAATTGGACGAGAATAAGCCTTGGGAGGACGAAAATGACCTAAATGTTCAACCAATGACACAAATGTACTTATTAGAAGCACAAAATTGGTTAAAACCCCTAATTGGACGAGAATAAGTCTTGGGAGGACGAAAATGACCTAAATGTTAAACCAATCACACAAATGTACTTATTGGATGCACAAGATTGCTTAAAAACCCTAATTGGACGAGAATAAGCCTTGGGAGGACGAAAATGACCTAAATGTTCAAACAATGACACAAAATCACTTATTGGATGCACAAGATTGGTTAAAAACCCTAATTGGACGAGAATAAGCCTTGGGAGGACGAAAATGACCTAAATGTTCAACCAATGACACAAAATCACTTATTCGATACACAAGATTGGTTCAAATCCCTAATTGGACGAGAATAAGCCTTGGGAGGACGAAAATGACCTAAATGTTCAACCAATGACACAAAATCACTTATTGGATGCACAAGATTGGTTCAAAACCCTAATTGGACGAGAATAAGCCTTGGGAGGACGATAATGACCTAAATGTTCAACCAATGACACAAATGTACTTATTGGATGCACAAGATTGGTTAAAAACCCTAATTGGACGAGTATAAGCCTAGGGAGGACAGCTGAATGAAACAAAAGTTTCACGTTCGGTTTTGAAGACCTAAATGTTCAACCAATGACACAAATGTACTTATTGGATGAACAAGAGTGGTTAAAAACCTTAATTGGACGAGAATAACCCTAGGGAGGATGAAAATGATTTAAATGTTCAACCAATGACACAAAATCACTTATTGGATGCACAAGATTGGTTAAAAACCCTAATTGGCCGAGAATAAGCCTAGGGAGGACGAAAATGACCTAAATGTTCAACCAATGACACAAAATCACTTATTGGATGCACAAGATTGGTTAAAAACCCTAATTAGACAAGATTAAGCCTAGGGAGGACGAAAATGACCTAAATGTTCAACCAATGACACAAAATCACTTATTGGATGCACAAGATTGGTTAAAAACCCTAATTGGACGAGAATAAGCCTAGGGAGGACGAAAATGACCTAAATGTTCAATAAATGACACAAAATCACTTATTGGATGCACAAGATTGGTTCAAAACCCTAATTGGACGAGAATAAGCCTTGGGAGGATGAAAATGACCTAAATGTTCAACCAATGACACAAATGTACGTATTGGATGCACAAGATTGGTTAAAAACCCTAATTGGACGAGAATAAGCCTAGGGAGGACGAAAATGACCTAAATGTTCAACCAATGACACAAAATCACTTATTGGATGCACAAGATTGGTTAAAAACCCTAATTTGACGAGAATAAGCCTTGGGAGGACAAAAATGACCTAAATGTTCAAACAATGATACAAATTCACTTATTGGATGGACAAGATTGGTTCAAAACCCTAATTGGACGAGAATAAGATTTGGGAGGACGATAATGACATAAATGTTCAACCAATGACACAAATGTACTTATTGGATGCACAAGATTGGTTAAAAATCCTAATTGGACGAGAATAAGCCTTGAGAGGACGAACATGACCTAAATGTTCAACCAATGACACAAATGTACTTATTGGATGCACAAGATTGGTTAAAAACCCTAATTGGACGAGAATAAGCCTTGGGAGGAAGAAAATGACCTAAATGTTCAACCAATGACACAAAATCACTTATTGGATGCACAAGATTGGTTCAAAACCCTAATTGGACGAGAATAAGCATTGGGAGGACGAAAATGACCTAAATGTTCAAACAATGACACAAAATCACTTATCGGATGCACAAGATTGGTTCAAAACCCTAATTGGACGAGAATAAGCCTAGGGAGGACAAAAATGACCTAAATGTTCAACCAATGACACAAATGTACTTATTGGATGCACAAGATTTATTAAAAACCCTAATTGGACGAGAATAAGCCTTGGGAGGACGAAAATGACCTAAATGTTCAACCAATGACACAAATGTACTTATTGGATGCACAAGATTGGTTAAAAACCCTAATTGGACGAGAATAAGCCGAAGGAGGACGAAAATGACCTAAATGTTCAACCAATGACACAAATGTACTTATTGGATGCACAAGATTGGTTAAAAACCCTAATTGGACGAGAATAAGCCTTGGGAGGACGAAAATGACCTAAATGTTCAACCAATGACACAAAATCACTTATTGGATGCACAAGATTGGTTCAAAACCCTAATTGGACGAGAATAAGCCTTGGGAGGACGAAAATGACCTAAATGTTCAACCAATGGCACAAAATCACTTATTGGACGCACAAGATTGGTTCAAAACCCTAATTGGACGAGAATAATCCTTTGTAGGACGAAACTGTCCTAAATGTTCAACCAATGACACAAAATCACTTATGGATGCAGAAGATTGGTTAAAAACCCTAATTGGACGAGAATAAGCTTTGGGAGGACGAAAATGACCTAAATATTCAACCAATGACACAAAATCACTTATTGGATGCACAAGATTGGTTAAAAACCCTAATTGGACGAGAATAAGCCTTGGGAGGACGAAAATGACCTAAATGTTCAAACAATGACACAAAATCACTTATTGGATGCACAAGATTGGTTAAAAACCCTAATTGGACGAGAATAAGCCTTGGGAGGACGAAAATGACCTAAATGTTCAACCAATGACACAGATGTACTTATTGGATGCAGAAAATTCGTTAAAAACCCTAATTGGACGAGAATAATCCTTGGGAGGACGAAAATGACCTAAATGTTCAACCAATGACACAAAAGTACTTATTGGATGCACAAGATTGGTTAAAAACCCTAATTGGACGAGAATAAGCCTTGGGAGGACGAAAATGACCTAAATGTTCAAACAATGACACAAAATCACTTATTGGATGCATAAGATTGGTTAAAAACCCTAATTGGACGAGAATAAGCCTTGGGAGGACGAAAATGACCTAAATGTTCAAACAATGACACAAAATCACTTATTGGATGCACAAGATTGGTTAAAAACCCTAATTGGACGAGAATAAGCCTTGGTAGGACGAAAATGACCTAAATGTTCAACCAATGACACAAATGTACGTATTGGATGCACAAGATTGGTTAAAAACCCTAATTGGACGAGAATAAGCCTAGGGAGGACGAAAATGACCTAAATGTTCAACCAATGACACAAAATCACTTATTGGATGCACAAGAATGGTTAAAAACCCTAATTGGACGAGAATAAGCATTGGGAGGACGAAAATGACCTAAATGTTCAACCAATGACACAAAATCAATTATTGGATGCACAAGATTGGTTAAAACCCTAATTGGACGAGAATAAGCATTGGGAGGATGAAAATAACCTAAATGTACAACCAATGACACAAATGTACTTATTGGATGCACAAGATTGGTTAAAACCCCTAATTGGACGAGAATAAGCCTAGGGAGGACGAAAATGACCTAAATGTTCAACCAATGACACAAAATCACTTATTGGATGCACAAGATTGGTTAAAAACCCAAATTGGACGAGAATAAGCCTTGGGAGGACGAAAATGACCTAAATGTTCAACCAATGACACAAAATCACTTATTGGATGCAAAAGATTGGTTAAAAACCCTACTTGGACGAGAATAAGCCTTGGGAGGACGAAAATGACCTAAATGTTCAACCAATGACACAAAATCACTTATTGGATGCACAAGATTGGTTAAAAACCCTAATTGGACGAGAATAAGTCTTGGGAGGACACAAATGACCTAAATGTTCAACAAATAACACAAATGTACTTATTGGATGCACAAGATTGCTTAAAAACCCTAATTGGACGAGAATAAGCCTTGGGAGGACGAAAATGACCTAAATGTTCAAACAATGACACAAAATCACTTATTGGATGCACAAGATTGGTTAAAAACCCTAATTGGACGAGAATAAGCCTTGGGAGGACGAAAATGACCTAAATGTTCAACCAATGACACAAAATCACTTATTGGATGCACAAGATTGGTTAAAAACCCTAATTGGGCGAGAATAAGTCTTGGGAGGACGAAAATGAACTAAATGTTCAGCAAATAACACAAATGTACATATTGGATGCACAAGATTGCTTAAAAACCCTAATTGGACGAGAATAAGCCTTGGGAGGACGAAAATGACCTAAATGTTCAAACAATGACACAAAATCACTTATTGGATGCACAAGATTGGTTAAAAACCCTAATTGGACGAGAATAAGCCTTGGGAGGACGAAAATGACCTAAATGTTCAACCAATGACACAAAATCACTTATTGGATGCACAAGATTGGTTAAAAACCCTAATTGGACGAGAATAAGCCTTGGGAGGACGAAAATGACCTAAATGTTCAACCAATTACACAAATGTACGTATTGGATGCACAAGATTGGTTAAAAACCCTAATTGGACGAGAATAAGCCTAGGGAGGACGAAAATGACCTAAATGTTCAACCAATGACACAAAATCACTTATTGGATGCACAAGATTGGTTAAAAACCCTAATTGCACGAGAATAAGCCTTGGGAGGACAAAAATGACCTAAATGTTCAAACAATGACACAAAATCACTTATTGGATGCACAAGATTGGTTCAAAACCCTAATTGGACGAGAATAAGCCTTGGGAGGACGAAAATGACCTAAATGTTCAACCAATGACACAAAATCACTTATTGGATGCACAAGATTGGTTAAAAACCCTAATTGGTCGAGAATAAGCCTTGGGAGGACGAAAATGACCTAAATGTTCAACCAATGACCCAAATGTACTTATTGGATGCACAAGATTGGTTAAAAACCCTAATTGGACGAGAATAAGGCTATGGAGGACGAAAATGACCTAAATGTTCAACCAATGACACAAAATCACTTATTGGATGCACAAGATTGGTTAAAAACCCTAATTGGTCGAGAATAAGCCTTGGGAGGACGAAAATGACCTAAATGTTCAACCAATGACACAAATGTACTTATTAGATGCACAAGATTGGTTAAAAACCCTAATTGGACGAGAATAAGGCTATGGAGGACGAAAATGACCTAAATGTTCAACCAATGACACAAAATCACTTATTGGATGCACAAGATTGGTTAAAAACCCTAATTGGACGAGAATAAGCCTTGGGAGGACGAAAATGACCTAAATGTTCAACCAATGACACAAAATCACTTATAGGATGCACAAGATTGGTTAAAAACCCTAATTGGACGAGAATAAGCCTTGGGAGGACGGAAATGACCTAAAAGTTCAACCAATGACACAAAATTACTTATTGGAGGCACAAGATTGGTTAAAAACCCTAATTGGACGAGAATAAGCCTTGGGAGGACGAAAATGACCTAAATGTTCAACCAATGACACAAAATCACTTATTGGATGCACAAGATTGGTTCAAAACCCTAATTGGACGAGAATAAGCCTTGGGAGGACGAAAATGACCTAAATGTTCAACCAATGACACAAAATCACTTATTGGATGCAAAAGATTGGTTAAAAACCCTAATTGGACGACAATAAGCCTTGGGAGGACGAAAATGACCTAAATGTTCAACCAATGACACAAATGTACTTATTGGATGCACAAGATTGGTTAAAAACCCTAATTGGACGAGAATAAGCCTTGGGAGGACGAAAATGACCTAAATGTTCAACCAATGACACAAATGTACTTATTGGATGCACAAGATTGGTTAAAAACCCGAATTGGACGAGAATAAGCCATGGGAGGACGAAAATGACCTAAATGTTCAACCAATGACACAAATGTACTTATTGGATGCACAAGATTGGTTAAAAACCCTAATTGGACGAGAATAAGCCTTGGGAGGACGAAAATGACCTAAATGTTCAACCAATGACACAAATGTAGTTATTGGATGCACAAGATTGGTTAAAAACCCTAATTGGACGAGAATCAGCCTTGGGAGGACGAAAATGACCTAAATGTTCAACCAATGACACAAATGTAGTTATTGGATGCACAAGATTGGTTAAAAACCCTAATTGGACGAGAATAAGCCTTGGGAGGACGAAAATGACCTAAATGTTCAACCAATGACACAAATGTACTTATTGGATGCACAAGATTGGTTAAAAACCCTAATTGGACGAGAATAAGCCTTGGGAGGACGAAAATGACATAATTGTTCAACCAATGACACAAATGTACTTATTGGATGCACAAGATTGGTTAAAAACCCTAATTGGACGAGAATAAGCCTTGGGAGGATGAAAATGACCTAAATGTTCAACCAATGACACAAATGTACTTATTGGATGCACAAGATTGGTTAAAAACCCTAATTGGACGAGAATAAGCCTTGGGAGGACGAAAATGACCTAAATGTTCAACCAATGACACAAATGTACTTATTGGATGCACAAGATTGGTTAAAAACCCTAATTTGATGAGAATAAGCCTAAGGAGGACGAAAATGACCTAAATGTTCAACCAATGACACAAAATCACTTATTGGATGCACAAGATTGTTTAAAAACCCTAATTGGACGAGAATAAGCCTTGGGAGTACGAAAATGACCTAAATGTTCAACCAATGACACAAATGTACGTATTGGATGCACAAGATTGGTTAAAAACCCTAATTGGACGAGAATAAGCTTAGGGAGGACGAAAATGACCTAAATGTTCAACCAATGACACAAAATCACTTATTGGATGCACAAGATTGGTTAAAAACCCTAATTGGACGAGAATAAGCTTTGGGAGGACAAAAATGACCTAAATGTTCAAACAATGACACAAAATCACTTATTGGATGCACAAGATTGGTTCAAAACCCTAATTGGACGAGAATAAGATTTGGGAGGACGATAATGACATAAATGTTCAACCAATGACACAAATGTACTTATTGGATGCACAAGATTGGTTAAAAATCCCAATTGGACGAGAATAAGCCTTGGGAGGACGAACATGACCTAAATGTTCAACCAATGACACAAATGTACTTATTGGATGCACAAGATTGGTTAAAAATCCTAATTGGACGAGAATAAGCCTTGGGAGGAAGAAAATGACCTAAATGTTCAACCAATGACACAAAATCACTTATTGGATGCACAAGATTGGTTCAAAACCCTAATTGGACGAGAATAAGCCTTGGGAGGACGAAAATTACCTAAATGTTCAAACAATGACACAAAATCACTTATCGGATGCACAAGATTGGTTCAAAACCCTAAATGGACGAGAATAAGCCTAGGGAGGACAAAAATGACCTAAATGTTCAACCAATGACACAAATGTACTTATTGGATGCATAAGATTTATTAAAAACCCTAATTGGACGAGCATAAGCCTTGGGAGGACGAAAATGACCTAAATGTTCAAGCAATGACACAAAATCACTTATTGGATGCACAAGATTGGTTAAAAACCCTAATTGGACGAGAATAAGCTTTGGGAGGACGAAAATGACCTAAATGTTCAACCAATGACACAAATGTACTTATTGGATGCACAAGATTGGTTAAAACCCTAATTGGATGAGAATAAGCCTAGGGAGGACAAAAATGATATAAATGTTCAACCAATGACACAAAATCACTTATTGGATGCACAAGATTGTTTAAAAACCCTAATTGGACGAGAATAAGCCTTGGGAGGACGAAAATGACCTAAATGTTCAACCAATGACACAAAATCACTTATTGGATGCACAAGATTGGTTAAAAACTCTAATTGGACGAGAATAAGCCTTGGGAGGACGAAGATGACCTAAATGTTCAACCAATGACACAAAATCACTTATTGGATGCACAAGATTGGTTAAAAACCCTAATTGGACGAGAATAAGCCTTGGGAGGACGAAAATGACCTAAATGTTCAACCAATGACACAAAAGGACTTATTGGATGCACAAGATTGGTTAAAAACCCTAATTGGACGAGAATAAGCCTTGGGAGGACGAAAATGACCTAAATGTTCAAACAATGACACAAAATCACTTATTGGATGCACAAGATTGGTTAAAAACCCTAATTGGACGAGAATAAGCCTTGGGAGGACGAAAATGACCTAAATATTCAAACAATGACACAAAATCACTTATTGGATGCACAAGATTGGTTAAAAACCCTAATTGGACGAGAATAAGCCTAGGGAGGACGAAAATGACCTAAATGTTCAACCAATGACACAAAATCACTTATTGGATGCACAAGATTGGTTAAACACCCTAGTTGGACGAGAATAAGCCATGGGAGGATGAAAATGACCTAAATGTTCAACCAATGACACAAAATCACTTATTGGATGCACAAGATTGGTTAAAAACCCTAATTGGACGAGAATAAGCCTAGGGAGGACGAAAATGACCTAAATGTTCAACCAATGACACAAAATCACTTATTGGATACACAAGATAGGTTAAAAACCCTAATTGGACGAGAATAAGCCTAGGGAGGACGAAAATGACCTAAATGTTCAACCAATGACACAAAATCACTTATTGGATGCACAAGATTGGTTAAAAACCCTAATTGGACGAGAATAAGCCTAGGGAGGACGAAAATTACCTAAATAATCAACCAATGACACAAAATCACTTATTGGATGCACAAGATTTGTTAAAACCCCTAATTGTACGAGAATAAGCCTTAGGAGGACGAAAATGACCTAAATGTTCAACCAATGACACAAATGTACTTATTGGATGCACAAGATTGGTTAAAAACCCTAATTGGACGAGAATAAGCCTTGGGAGGACGAAAATCACCTAAATGTTCAACCAATGACACAGATGTACTTATTGGATGCACAAGATTGGTTAAAAAATCCTAATTGGACGAGAATAAGCCTTGAGAGGACGAAAATGAACTAAATGTTCAACCAATGACACAAAATCACTTATTGGATGCACAAGATTGGTCAAAACCCCTAATTGGACGAGAATAAGCCTTGGGAGGACGAAAATGACCTTAATGTTCAACCATTGACATAAATGTACTTATTGGATGCACAAGATTGGTTAAAAACCCTAATTCGACGAGAATAAGCCTTGGGAGGACGAAAATGACCTAAATGTTCAACCAATGACACAAATGTACGTATTGGATGCACAAGATTGGTTAAAAACCCTAATTGGACGAGAATAAGCCTAGGGAGGACGAAAATGACCTAAATGTTCAAGCAATGACACAAAATCACTTATTGGATTCACAAGATTGGTTAAAAACCCTAATTGGACGAGAATAAGCCTTGGGAGGACAAAAATGACCTAAATGTTCAAACAATGACACAAATTCACTTATTGGATGCACAAGATTGGTTCAAAACCCTAATTGGACGAGAATAAGATTTGGGAGGACGATAATGACATAAATGTTCAACCAATGACACAAATGTACTTATTGGATGCACAAGATTGGTTAAAAATCCTAATTGGACGAGAATAAGCCTTGGGAGGACGAACATGACCTAAATGTTCAACCAATGACACAAATGTACTTATTGGATGCACAAGATTGGTTAAAAACCCTAATTGGACGAGAATAAGCCTTGGGAGGAAGAAAATGACCTAAATGTTCAACCAATGACACAAAATCACTTATTGGATGCACAAGATTGGTTAAAACCCCTAATTGGACGAGAATAAGCCTTGGGAGGACGAAAATGACCTTAATGTTCAACCATTGACATAAATGTACTTATTAGGTGCACAAGATTGGTTAAAAACCCTAATTGGACGAGAATAAGCCTTGGGAGGACGAAAATGACCTAAATGTTCAATCAATGACACAAAATCACTTATTGAATGCACAAGATTGGTTCAAAACCCTAATTGGACGAGAATAAGCCTTGGGAGGAAGAACACGACCTAAATGTTCAACCAATGACACAAAATCACTTATTGGATGCACAAGATTGGTTAAAAACCCTAATTCGACGAGAATAAGCCTTGGGAGGACGAAAATGACCTAAATGTTCAACCAATGACACAAATGTACGTATTGGATGCACAAGATTGGTTAAAAACCCTAATTGGACGAGAATAAGCCTAGGGAGGACGAAAATGACCTAAATGTTCAACCAATGACACAAAATCACTTATTTGATGCACAAGATTGGTTAAAAACCCTAATTGGAGGAGAAAAAGCCTAGGGAGGACGAAAATGACCTAAATGTTCAACCAATGACACAAAATCACTTATTGGATGCACAAGATTGGTTAGAAACCCTAATTGGACGAGAATAAGCCTTGGGAGGACGAAAATGACCTAAATGTTCAACCAATGACACAAATGTACTTATTGGATGCACAAGATTGGTTAAAAACCCTAATTGGACAAGAATAAGCCTTGGGAGGACTAAAATGACATAAATGTTCAACCATTGAAACAAAATCACTTATTGGATGCACAAGATTGGTTAAAACCCCTAATTGGACGAGAATAAGCCTTGGGAGGACGAAAATGACCTAAATGTTCAACCAATGACACAAATGTACTTATTGGATGCACAAGATTGGTTAAAAACCTAATTGGAAGAGAATAAGCCTAGGGAGAACGAAAATGACCTAAATGTTCAACCAATGACACAAAATCACTTATTGGATGCACAAGATTGATTAAAACCATTAATTGTACGAGAATAAGCCTTGGGATGACGAAAATGACCTAAATGTTCAACCAATGACACAAATGTACTTATTGGATGCATAAGATTGGTTAAAAACCCTAATTGGACGAGAATAAGCCTTGGGAGGACGAAAATGACCTAAATGTTCAAACAATGACACAAAATCACTTATTGGATGCACAAGATTGGTTAAAAACCCTAATTGGACGAGAATAAGCCTTGGGAGGACGAAAATGACCTAAATGTTCAACCAATGACACAAAATCACTTATTGGATGCACAAGATTGGTTAAAAACCCTAATTGGACGAGAATAAGCCTTGGGAGGTCGAAGATGACCTAAATGTTCAACCAATGAAACAAATGTACTTATTAGATGCACAAGATTGGTTAAAAATCCTAATTGGATGAGAATAAGCCTTGGGAGGACGAACATGACCTAAATGTTCAACCAATGACACAAATGTACTTATTGGATGCACAAGAATGGTTAAAAACCCTAATTGGACGAGAATAAGCCTAGGGAGGACGAAAATGACCTAAATGTTCAACCAATGACACAAATGTACTTATTGGATGCACAAGATTGATTAAAAACCCTAATTGGACGAGAATAAGCCTTGGGAGGACGAAAATGACCTAAATGTTCAAGCAATGACACAAAATCACTTATTGGATGCACAAGATTGGTTAAAAACCCTAATTGGACGAGAAAAAGCCTTGGAAGGACGAAAATGACCTAAATGTTCAAGCAATGACACAAAATCACTTATTGGATGCACAAAATTGGTTAAAATCCCTAATTGGACGAGAATATGCCTTGGGAAGACGAAAATGACCTAAATGTTCAACCAATGACACAAAATCACTTATTGGATGCACAAGATTGGTTAAAAACCCTAATTGGACGAGAATAAGCCTTGGTAAGACAAAAATGACCTAAATGTTCAACCAATGACACAAATGTACTTATTGGATGCACAAGATTGGCTAAAAACCCTAATTAAACGAGAATAAGCCTTGGGAGGACGAAAATCACCTAAATTTTCAACCAATGACACAGATGTACTTATTGGATGCACAAGATTGGTTAATAACCCTAATTGGACGAGAATAAGCCTTGGGAGGAACAAAATGACCTAAATGTTCAACCAATGACACAAAATCACTTATTGGATGCACAAGATTGGTTAAAAACCCTAATTGGACGAGAATAAGCATAGGGAGGACGAAAATTACCTAAATAATCAACCAATGACACAAAATCACTTATTGGATGCACAAGATTTGTTAAAACCCCTAATTGTACGAGAATAAGCCTTGGGAGGACGAAAATGACCTAAATGTTCAACCAATGACACAAAATCACTTATTGGATGCACAAGATTGGTTAAAAACCCTAATTCGACGAGAATAAGCCTTGGGAGGACGAAAATGACCTAAATGTTCAACCAGTGACACAAATGTACTTATTGGATGCACAAGATTGGTGAAGAACCCTAATTGGACGAGAATAAGCCTAGGGAGGACGAAAATGACCTAAATGTTCAACCAATGACAAAAAATCACTTATTGGATGCACAAGATTGGTTAAAAACCCTAATTGGACGAGAATAAGCCTTGGGAGGACAAAAATTACCTAAATAATCAACCAATGACACAAAATCACTTATTGGATGCACAAGATTTGTTTAAACCCTTAATTGTACGAGAATAAGCCTTGGGAGGACGAAAATGACCTAAATGTTCAACCAAAGACACAAATGTACTTATTGGATGCACAAGATTGGTTAAAAACCCTAATTGGACGAGAATAAGCCTTGGGAGGACGAAAATGAACTAAATGTTCAAACAATGACACAAAATCACTTATTGGATGCACAAGATTGGTTAAAAACCCTAATTAGACGAGAATAAGCCTTGGGAGGACGAAAATGAGCTAAATGTTCAACCAATGACACAAAATCACTTATTGGATGCACAAGATTGGTTAAAAACCCTAATTGGACGAGAATAAGCCTTGGGAGGACGAAAATGACCTAAATGTTCAACAAATGACACAAAAAGTACTTATTGGATGCAAAAGATTGGTTAAAAACCCTAATTGGACGAGAATAAGCCTTGGGAGGAAGAAAATGACCTAAATGTTCAACCAATGACACAAAATCACTTATTGGATGCACAAGATTGGTTCAAAACCCTAATTGGACGAGAATAAGCCTTGGGAGGACGAAAATGACCTAAATGTTCAAACAATGACACAAAATCACTTATCGGATGTACAAGATTGGTTCAAAACCCTAATTGGACGAGAATAAGCCTAGGTAGGACGAAAATGACCTAAATGTTCAACCAATGACACAAATGTACTTATTGGATGCATAAGATTTATTAAAAACCCTAATTGGACGAGAATAAGCCTTGGGAGGACGAAAATGACCTAAATGTTCAAGCAATGACGCTTGTGGACTTATTGGATGCAAAAGATTGGTTAAAAACCCTAATTTGACGAGAATAAGCCTTGGGAGGAAGAAAATGACCTAAATGTTCAACCAATGACACAAAATCACTTATTGGATGCACAAGATTGGTTCAAAACCCTAATTGGACGAGAATAAGCCTTGGGAGGACGAAAATGACCTAAATGTTCAAACAATGACACAAAATCACTTATCGGATTCACAAGATTGGTTCAAAACCCTAATTGGACGAGAATAAGCCTAGGGAGGACGAAAATGACCTAAATGTTCAACCAATGACACAAATGTACTTATTGGACGCACAAGATTTATTAAAAACCCTAATTGGACGAGAATAAGCCTTGGGAGGACGAAAATGACCTAAATGTTCAAGCAATGACACAAAATCACTTATTGGATGCACAAGATTCGTTAAAAACCCTTATTGGACGAGAAAAAGCCTTGGAAGGACGAAAATGACCTAAATGTTCAACCAATGACACAAAATCACTTATTGGATGCACAAGATTGTTTCAAAACCCTAATTGGACGAGAATAAGACTTGGGAGGACGAAAATGACCTAAATGTTCAACCAATGACACAAAATCACTTATTGGATGCACAAGAATGGTTAAAAACCCTAATTGGACGAGTATAAGCTTTGGGAGGACGAAAATGACCTAAATGTTCAACCAATGACACAAATGTACTTATTGGATGCACAAGATTGGTTAAAAATCCTAATTGGATGAGAATAAGCCTAGGGAGGACGAAAATGACCTAAATGTTCCACCAATGACACAAATGTACTTATTGGATGCACAAAATTGGTTAAAAATCCTAATTGGAAGAGAATAAGCCTTGGGAGGACGAAAATGACCTAAATGTTCAAACAATGACACAAAATCACTTATTGGATGCACAAGATTGGTTAAAACCCCTAATTGTACGAGAATAAGCCTTGGGAGGACGAAAATGACCTAAATGTTCAACCAATGACACAAAAAGTACTTATTGGATGCAAAAGATTGGTTAAAAACCCTAATTGGACGAGAATAAGCCTTGGGAGGAAGAAAATGACCTAAATGTTCAACGAATGGCACAAAATCACTTATTGGATGCACAAGATTGGTTAAAAACCCTAATTGGACGAGAATAAGCCTTGGGAAGACGAAAATGACCTAAATGTTCAAGCAATGACACAAAATCACTTATTGGATGCACAAAATTGGTTAAAATCCCTAATTGGACGAGAATATGCCTTGGGAAGACGAAAATGACCTAAATGTTCAACCAATGACACAAAATCACTTATTGGATGCACAAGATTGGTTAAAAACCCTAATTGGACGAGAATAAGCCTTGGTAAGACAAAAATGACCTAAATTTTCAACCAATGACACAAATGTACTTATTGGATGCACAAGATTGGCTAAAAACCTTAATTGGACGAGAATAAGCCTTGGGAGGACGAAAATCACCTAAATTTTCAACCAATGACACAGATGTACTTATTGGATGCACAAGATTGGTTAATAACCCTAATTGGACGAGAATAAGCCTTGGGAGGAACAAAATGACCTAAATGTTCAACCAATGACGCAAAATCACTTATTGGATGCACAAGATTGGTTAAAAACCCTAATTGGACGAGAATAAGCCTAGGGAGGACGGAAATTACCTAAATAATCAACCAATGACACAAAATCACTTATTGGATGCACAAGATTTGTTAAAACCCCTAATTGTACGAGAATAAGCCTTGGGAGGACGAAAATGACCTAAATGTTCAACAAATGACACAAATGTACTTATTGGATGCACAAGATTGGTTAAAAACCCTAATTGGACGAGAATAAGCCTTGGGAGGACGAAAATGACCTAAATGTTCAAACAATGACACAAAATCACTTATTGGATGCACAAGATTGGTTAAAAACCCTAATTGGACGAGAATAAGCCTTGGGAGGACGAGAATGACCTAAATGTTCAACCAATGACACAAAAGCACTTATTGGATACACAAGATTGGTTAAAAACACTAATTGGACGAGAATAAGCCTTCGGAGGACGAAAATGACCTAAATGTTCAAACAATGACACAAATGTACTTATTGGATGCAAAAGATTGGTTAAAAACCCTAATTGGACGAGAATAAGCCTTGGGAGGACGAAAATGACCTAAATGTTAAACCAATGACACAAATGTACTTATTGGATGCACAAGATTGGTTAAAAACCCTAATTGGACGAGAATAAGCCTTGGGAGGACGAAAATGACCTAAATGTTCAAACAATGACACAAAATCACTTATTGGATGCACAAGATTGGTTAAAAACCCTAATTGGACGAGAATAAGCCTTGGGAGGACGAAAATGACCTAAATGTTCAACCAATGACACAAAATGTACTTATTGGATGCACAAGATTGGTTAAAAACCCTAATTGGACGAGAATAAGCCTTGGGAGGACGAAAATGACCTAAATGTTCAAACAATGACACAAAATCACTTATTGGATGCACAAGATTGGTTAAAAACCCTAATTGGACGAGAATAAGCCTTGGGAGAACGAAAATGAACTAAATGTTCAACCAATGACACTTATGTACTTATTGGATGCACAAAATTGGTTAAAAATCCTAATTGGACGAGAATAAGCCTTGGGAGGACGAAAATGACCTAAATGTTCAAACAATGACACAAATGTACTTATTGGATGCACAAGATTGGTTAAAAACCCTAATTGGACGAGAATAAGCCTTGGGAGGACGAAAATGACCTAAATGTTCAAACAATGACACAAAATCACTTATTGGATGCACAAGATTGGTTAAAAACCCTAATTGGACGAGAATAAGCCTTGGCAGGACGGAAATGACCTAAATGTTCAAACAATGACACAAAATCACTTATTGGATGCACAAGATTGGTTAAAAACCCTAATTGGACGAGAATAAGCCTTGGGAGAACGAAAATGAACTAAATGTTCAACCAATGACACTTATGTACTTATTGGATGCACAAAATTGGTTAAAAATCCTAATTGGACGAGAATAAGCCTTGGGAGGACGAAAATGACCTAAATGTTCAAACAATGACACAAATGTACTTATTGGATGCAAAAGATTGGTTAAAAACCCTAATTGGACGAGAATAAGCCTAAGGAGGACCAAAATGACCTAAATGTTCAACCAATGACACAAATGTACTTATTGGATGCACAAGATTGGTTAAAAACCCTAATTGGACGAGAATAAGCCTTGGGAGGACGAAAATGACCTAAATGTTCAAACAATGACACAAAATCACTTATTGGATGCACAAGATTGGTTAAAAACCCTAATTGGACGAGAATAAGCCTTGGGAGGACGAACATGACCTAAATGTTCAACCAATGACACAAATGTACTTATTGGATGCACAAGAATGGTTAAAAACCCTAATTGGACGAGAATAAGCCTTGGGAGGACGAAAATGACCTAAATGTTCAACCAATGACACAAATGTACTTATTGGATGCACAAGATTGCTTAAAAACCCTAATTGGACGAGAATAAGCCTT
Organism: Cicer chorassanicum; assembly: GCA_037974735.1. Lineage (NCBI taxonomy): Eukaryota > Viridiplantae > Streptophyta > Magnoliopsida > Fabales > Fabaceae > Cicer > Cicer chorassanicum. The sequence goes on from JBBPBP010000521.1 coordinate 146,263, forward strand.
GGGAGGACGAAAATGACCTAAATGTTTAAACAATGACACAAAATCACTTATTGGATGCACAAGATTGGTTAAAAACCCTAATTGGACGAGAATTAGCCTTGGGAGGACGAAAATGTCCTAAATGTTCAACCAGTGACACAAAATCACTTATTGGATGCACAAGATTGGTTAAAAACCAATAATTGGACGAGAATAAGCCTTGGGAGGACGAAAATGACCTAAATGTTCAACCAATGACACAAAATCACTTATTGGATGCACAAGATTGGTTAAAAACCCTAATTGGACGAGTATAAGTCTTGGGAGAACGAAAATGACCTAAATGTTCAACCAATGACACAAATGTACTTATTGGATGCACAAGATTGGTTAAAAACCCTAATTGGACGAGAATAAGCCTTGGGATGACGAAAATGACCTAAATGTTCAACCAATGACACAAAATCACTTATTGGATGCACAAGATTGGTTAAAGACCCTAATTGGAGGAGAATAAGCTTTGGGAGGACGATAATGACCTAAATGTTCAACCAATGACACAAAATCACTTATTGGATGCACAAGATTAGTTAAAAACCCTAATTGGACAAGAATAAGCTTAGGGAGGACGAAAATGACCTAAATGTTCAACCAATGACACAAATGTACTAATTGGATGCACAAAACCCTAATTGGACGAGAATAAGCCTAGGGAGGACGAAAATGACCTAAATGTTCAACCAATGACACAAAATCACTTATTAGATGCACAAGATTGGTTAAAAACCCTAATTGGACGAGAATAAGCCTTGGGAGGACGAAAATGACCTAAATGTTCAACCAATGACACAAAATCACTTATTGCATGCACAAGATTGGTTAAAAACCCTAATTGGACAAGAACAAGCCTTGGGAGGACGAAAATGACCTAAATGTTCAATCAACGACACAAAATCACTTATTGGATGCACAAGATTGGTTAAAAACCCTAATTGGACGAGAATAAGCCTAGGGAGGACGAAAATGACCTAAATGTTCAACCAATGACACAAAATCACTTATTGGATGCACAAGATTGGTTAAAAACCCTTATTTGGAGGAGAATAAGCCTTGGGACGACGAAAATGACCTAAATGTTCAACCAATGACACAAAATCACTTATTGGATGCACAAGATTGGTTAAAAACTCTAATTGGACGAGAATAAGCATTGAGAGGGTGAACATGACATAAATGTTAGACCAATGACACAAAATCACTTATTGGATGCACAAGATTGGTTAAAAACCCTAATTGGACGAGAATAAGCCTAGGGAGGACGAAAATGACCTAAATGTTCAACCAATGACACAAAATCACTTATTGGATGCAAAAGATTGGTTAAAAACCCTACTTGGACGAGAATAAGCCTTGGGAGGACGAAAATGACCTAAATGTTCAACCAATGACACAAAATCACTTATTGGATGCACAAGATTGGTTAAAAACCCTAATTGGACGAGAATAAGTCTTGGGAGGACACAAATGACCTAAATGTTCAACAAATAACACAAATGTACTTATTGGATGCACAAGATTGCTTAAAAACCCTAATTGGACGAGAATAAGCCTTGGGAGGACGAAAATGACCTAAATGTTCAAACAATGACACAAAATCACTTATTGGATGCACAAGATTGGTTAAAAACCCTAATTGGACGAGAATAAGCCTTGGGAGGACGAAAATGACCTAAATGTTCAACCAATGACACAAAATCACTTATTGGATGCACAAGATTGGTTAAAAACCCTAATTGGGCGAGAATAAGTCTTGGGAGGACGAAAATGAACTAAATGTTCAGCAAATAACACAAATGTACATATTGGATGCACAAGATTGCTTAAAAACCCTAATTGGACGAGAATAAGCCTTGGGAGGACGAAAATGACCTAAATGTTCAAACAATGACACAAAATCACTTATTGGATGCACAAGATTGGTTAAAAACCCTAATTGGACGAGAATAAGCCTTGGGAGGACGAAAATGACCTAAATGTTCAACCAATGACACAAAATCACTTATTGGATGCACAAGATTGGTTAAAAACCCTAATTGGACGAGAATAAGCCTTGGGAGGACGAAAATGACCTAGATGTTCAACCAATGACACAAATGTACTTATTGGATGCACAAAATTGGTTAAAAACCCTAATTGGACGAGAATAAGTCTTGGGAGGACGAAAATGACCTAAATGTTCAACCAATGACACAAAATCACTTATTGGATGCACAAGATTAGTTAAAAACCCTAATTGGACGAGAATAAGCCTAGGGAGGACGAAAATGACCTAAATGTTCAACCAATGACACAAATGTACTAATTGGATGCACAAAACCCTTATTGGACGAGAATAAGCCTAGGGAGAACGAAAATGACCTAAATGTTCAACCAATGACACAAATGTACTTATTGGATGCACAAGATCGCTTAAAAACCCTAATTGGACGAGAATAAGCCTTGGGAGGACGAAAATGACCTAAATGTTCAAACAATGACACAAAATCACTTATTGGATGCACAAGATTGGTTAAAAACCCTAATTGGACGAGAATAAGCCTTGGGAGGACGAAAATGACCTAAATGTTCAACCAATGACACAAAATCACTTATTGGATGCACAAGATTGGTTAAAAACCCTAATTGGACCAGAATAAGCTTAGGGAGGACGAAAATGACCTAAATGTTCAACCAATGACACAAATGTACTTATTGGATGCACAAGATTGGTTAAAAACCCTAATTGGACGAGAATAAGCCTAGGGAGGACGAAAATGACCTAAATGTTCAACCAATGACACAAAATCACTTATTGGATGCACAAGATTGGTTAAAAACCCTTATTTGGAGGAGAATAAGCCTTGGGACGACGAAAATGACCTAAATGTTCAACCAATGACACAAAATCACTTATTGGATGCACAAGATTGGTTAAAAACTCTAATTGGACGAGAATAAGCATTGAGAGGGTGAACATGACATAAATGTTAGACCAATGACACAAAATCACTTATTGGATGCACAAGATTGGTTAAAAACCCTAATTGGACGAGAATAAGCCTAGGGAGGACGAAAATGACATAAATGTTCAACCAATGACACAAATGTACTTATTGGATGCACAAGATTGGTTAAAAACCCTAATTGGTCGAGAATAAGCCTTGGGAGGACGAAAATGACCTAAATGTTCAACCAATGACACAAATGTACTTATTGGATGCACAAGATTGGTTAAAAACCCTAATTGGACGAGAATAAGCCTTGGGAAGACGAAAATGACCTAAATGTTCAACCAATGACACAAAATCACTTATTGGATGCACAAGATTGGTTAAAAACCCTAATTGGACGAGAATAAGCCTTGGAAGGACAAAAATGACCTAAATGTTCAACCAATGACACAAATGTACTTATTGGATGCACAAGATTGGTTAAAAACCCTAATTGGACGAGAATAAGCCTTGGGAGGACGAAAATCACCTAAATTTTCAACCAATGACACAGATGTTCTTATTGGATGCACAAGATTGGTTAATAACCCTAATTGGACGAGAATAAGCCATGGGAGGAACAAAATGACCTAAATGTTCAACCAATGACACAAAATCACTTATTGGATGCACAAGATTGGTTAAAAACCCTAATTGGACGAGAATAAGCCTAGGGAGGACGAAAACTACCTAAATAATCAACCAATGACACAAAATCACTTATTGGATGCACAAGATTTGTTAAAACCCCTAATTGTACGAGAATAAGCCTTGGGAGGACGAAAATGACCTAAATGTTCAACCAATGACACAAATGTACTTATTGGATGCACAAGATTGGTTAAAAACCCTAATTGGACGAGAATAAGCCTTGGGAGGACGAAAATAACCTAAATTTAAAACAATGACACAAAATCACTTATTGGATGCACAAGATTGGTTCAAAACCCTAATTGGACGAGAATAAGCCTTGGGAGGACGAAAATGACCTAAATGTTCAACCAATGACACAAATGTACTTATTGGATGCACAAGATTTATTAAAAACCCTAATTGGACGAGAATAAGCCTTGGGAGGACGAAAATGACCTAAATGTTCAAGCAATGACACAAAATCACTTATTGGATGCACAAGATTGGTTAGAAACCCTAATTGGACGAGAATAAGACTTGGGAGGACGAAAATGACCTAAATGTTCAACCAATGACACAAAATCACTTATTGGATGCACAAGAATGGTTAAAAACCCTAATTGGACGAGAATAAGCTTTGGGAGGACGAAAATGACCTAAATGTTCAACCAATGACACAAAATCACTTATTGGATGCACAAGATTGGTTAAAACCCCTAATTGTACGATAATAGGCCTTGGGAGGACGAAAATGACCTAAATGTTCAACCAATGACACAAATGTACTTATTGGATGCACAAGATTGGTTAAAAACCCTAATGGGACGAGAATAAGCCTTGGGAGGACGAAAATCACCTAAATGTTCAACCAATGACACAGATGTACTTATTGGATTCACAAGATTGGTTAATAACCCTAATTGGACGAGAATAAGCCTTGGGAGGATGAAAATGACCTAAATGTTCAAACAATGATACAAAATCACTTACTGGATGCACAAGATTGGTTAAAAACCCTAATTAGACGAGAATAAGCCTTGGGAGGACGAAAATGACCTAAATAATCAACCAAGGACACAAAATCACTTATTGGATGCACAAGATTGGTTAAAACCCCTAATTGTACGAGAATAAGCCTTGGGAGGACGAAAATGACCTAAATGTTCAACCAATGACACAAATGTACTTATTGGATGCACAAGATTGGTTAAAATCCTTAATTGGACGAGAATAAGCCTTGGGAGGATGAAAATCACCTAAATTTTCAACCAATGACACAGATGTACTTATTGGATGCACAAGATTGGTTAATAACCCTAATTGGACGAGAATAAGCCTTGGGAGGAAGAAAATGACCTAAATGTTCAACCAATGACACAAAATCACTTATTGGATGCACAAGATTGGTTAAAACCCCTAATTGGACGAGAATAAGCATAGGGAGGACGAAAATGACCTAAATGTTCAACCAATGAAACAAAATCACTTATTGGATACACAAGATTGGTTAAAAACCCTAATTGGACGAGAAAAAGCCTTGGAAGGACGAAAATGACCTAAATGTTCAACCAATGACACAAAATCACTTATTGGATGCACAAGATTGGTTCAAAACCCTAATTGGACGAGAATAAGACTTGGGAGGGCGAAAATCACCTAAATTTTCAACCAATGACACAGATGTACTTATTGGATGCACAAGATTGGTTAATAACCCTAATTGGACGAGAATAAGCCTTGGGAGGAACAAAATGACCTAAATGTTCAACCAATGACACAAAATCACTTATTGGATGCACAAGATTGGTTAAAAACCCTAATTGGACGAGAATAAGCCTAGGGAGGACAAAAATTACCTAAATAATCAACCAATTACACAAAATCACTTATTGGATGCACAAGATTGGTTAAAACCCCTAATTGTACGAGAATAAGCCTTGGGATGACGAAAATGACCTAAATGTTCAACCAATGACACAAAATCACTTATAGGATGCACAAGATTGGTTAAAAACCCTAACTGGACGAGAATAAGCCTTGGGAGGACAAAAATGACCTAAATGTTCAACCAATGACACAAATGTACTTATTGGATGCACAAGATTGGTTAAAAACCCTAATTGGACGAGAATAAGCCTTGGGAGGACGAAAATGACCTAAATGTTCAACCAATGACACAGCTGTACTTATTGGATGCACAAGATTGGTTAAAAACCCTAATTGGACGAGAATAAGCCTTGGGAGGACGAAAATGACCTAAATGTTCAACCAATGACACAAATGTACTTATTGGATGCACAAGATTGGTTAAAAACCCTAATTGGACGAGAATAAGCCTTGGGAGGACGAAAATGACCTAAATGTTCAAACAATGATACAAAATCACTTATTGGATGCACAACATTGGTTAAAAACCCTAATTAGACGAGAATAAGCCTTGGGAGGACGAAAATGACCTAAATGTTCAACCAATGACACAAAATCACTTATTGGATGCACAAGATTGGTTAAAAACCCTAATTGGACGAGAATAAGCCTTGGGAGGACGAAAATCACCTAAATTTTCAACCAATGACACAGATGTACTTATTGGATGCACAAGATTGGTTAATAACCCTAATTGGACGAGAATAAGCCTTGGGAGGACGAAAATGACCTAAATGTTCAAACAATGATACAAAATCACTTATTGGATGCACAAGATTGGTTAAAAACCCTAATTAGACGAGAATAAGCCTTGAGAGGACGAAAATGACCTAAATGTTCAACCAATGACACAAAATCACTTATTGGATGCACAAGATTGGTTAAAAACCCTAATTGGACGAGAATAAGCCTAGGGAGGACGAAAATGACCTAAATGTTCAACCAATGACACAAATGTACTTATTGGATGCACAAGATTGGTTAAAAACCCTAATTGGACGAGAATAAGCATAGGGAGGATGAAAATGACCTAAATGTTCAACCAATGACACAAAATCACTTATTGGATGCACAAGATTGGTTAAACACCCTAATTGGACGAGAAAAAGCCTTGGGAGGACGAAAATGACCTAAATGTTCAACCAATGACACAAAATCACTTATTGGATGCACAAGATTGGTTAAAAACCCTAATTGGACGAGAATTAGCCTTGGGAGGACGAAAATGACCTAAATGTTCAACCAATGACACAAAATCACTTATTGGATGCACAAGATTTGTTAAAAACCCTAATTGGACGAGAATAAGCCTTGGGAGGACGAAAATGACGTAAATGTTCAACTAATGACACAAAATCACTTATTGGATGCACAAGATTGGTTAAAAACCCTATTTGGACGAGAATAAGCATAGGGAGGATGAAAATGACCTAAATGTTCAACCAATGACACAAAATCACTTATTGGATGCACAAGATTGGTTAAACACCCTAATTGGACGAGAAAAAGCCTTGGGAGGACGAAAATGACCTAAATGTTCAACCAATGACACAAAATCACTTATTGGATGCAGCAGATTGGTTAAAAACCCTAATTGGACGAGAATAAGGCTTGGGATGACGAAAATGACCTAAATGTTCAACCAATGACACAAAATCAATTATTGGATGCAGAAGATTAGTTAAAAACCCTAATATGACGAGAATAAGCCTAGGGACGACGAAAATGAACTAAATGTTCAACCAATGACACAAATGTACTTATTGGATGCACAAGATTGGTTAAAAACCCTATTTGGACGAGAATAAGCATAGGGAGGATGAAAATGACCTAAATGTTCAACCAATGACACAAAATCACTTATTGGATGCACAAGATTGGTTAAAAACCCTATTTGGACGAGAATAAGCCTAGGGAGGACGAAAATAAACTAAATGTTCAACCAATGACACAAATGTACTTATTGGATGCATAAGATTGGTTAAAAACCCTATTTGGACGAGAATAAGCATAGGGAGGATGAAAATGACCAAAATGTTCAACCAATGACACAAAATCACTTATTGGATGCACAAGATTGGTTAAAAACCCTAATTGGACGAGAAAAAGCCTTGGGAGGACGAAAATGACCTAAATGTTCAACCAATGACACAAAATCACTTATTGGATGCACAAGATTGGTTAAAAACCCTAATTGGATGAGAATAGGCCTAGGGAGGACGAAAATGACCTAAATGTTCAACCAATGACACAAATGTACTTATTGGATGCACAAGATTTATTAAAAACCCTAATTGGACGAGAATAAGCCTTGGGAGGACGAAAATGACCTAAATGTTCAAGCAATGACACAAAATCACTTATTGGATGCACAAGATTGGTTAAAAACCCTAATTGGACGAGAAAAAGCCCTGGAAGGACGAAAATGACCTAAATGTTCAAGCAATGACACAAAATCACTTATTGGATGCACAAAATTGGTTAAAATCCCTAATTGGACGAGAATATGCCTTTGGAAGACGAAAATGACCTAAATGTTCAACCAATGACACAAAATCACTTATTGGATGCACAAGATTAGTTAAAAACCCTAATTCGACGAGAATAAGCCTTGGAAGGACAAAAATGACCTAAATGTTCAACCAATGACACAAATGTACTTATTGGATGCACAAGATTGGTTAAAAACCATAATTGGACGAAAATAAGCCTTGGGAGGACGAAAATCACCTAAATTTTCAACCAATGACACAGATGTACTTATTGGATGCACAAGATTGGTTAAAAACCCTAATTGGACGAGAATAAGCCTTGGGAGGAACAAAATGACCTAAATGTTCAACCAATGACACAAAATCCCTTATTGGATGCACAAGATTGGTTAAAAACCCTAATTATACGATAATAGGCCTTGGGAGGACGAAAATGACCTAAATGTTCAACCAATGACACAAATGTACTTATTGGATGCACAAGATTGGTTAAAAACCCTAATTGGACGAGAATAAGCCTTGGGAGGACGAACATGACCTAAATGTTCAACCAATGACACAAATGTACTTATTGGATGCACAAGAATGGTTAAAAACCCTAATTGGACGAGAATAAGCCTAGGGAGGACGAAAATGACCTAAATGTTCAACCAATGACACAAATGTACTTATTGGATGCACAAGATTTATTAAAAACCCTAATTGGACGAGAATAAGCCTTGGGAGGACGAAAATGACCTAAATGTTCAAGCAATGACACAAAATCACTTATTGGATGCACAAGATTGGTTAGAAACCCTAATTGGACGAGAATAAGACTTGGGAGGACGAAAATGACCTAAATGTTCAACCAATGACACAAAATCACTTATTGGATGCACAAGAATGGTTAAAAACCCTAATTGGACGAGAATAAGCTTTGGGAGGACGAAAATGACCTAAATGTTCAACCAATGACACAAATGTACTTATTGGATGCACAAGATTGGTTAAAAACCTTAATTGGATGAGAATAAGCCTAGGGAGGACGAAAATGACCTAAATGTTCAACCAATGACACAAAATCACTTATTGGATGCACAAGATTGTTTAAAAACCCTAATTGGACGAGAATAAGCCTTGGGAGGACGAAAATGACCTAAATGTTCAACCAATGACACAAAATCACTTATTGGATGCACAAGATTGGTTAAAATCTCTAATTGGACGAGAATAAGCCTTGGGAGGTCGAAGATGACCTAAATGTTCAACCAATGAAACAAATGTACTTATTGGATGCACATAATTGGTTAAAAATCCTAATTGGACGAGAATAAGCCTTGGGAGGACGAAAATCACCTAAATTTTCAACCAATGACACAGATGTACTTATTGGATGCACAAGATTGGTTAATAACCCTAATTGGACGAGAATAAGCCTTGGGAGGAACAAAATGACCTAAATGTTCAACCAATGACGCAAAATCACTTATTGGATGCACAAGATTTATTAAAAACCCTAATTGGAAGAGAATAAGCCTTGGGAGGACGAAAATGACCTAAATGTTCAAGCAATGACACAAAATCACTTATTGGATGCACAAGATTGGTTCCAAACCCTAATTGGACGAGAAAAAGCCTTGCAAGGACGAAAATGACCTAAATGTTCAACCAATGACACAAAATCACTTATTGGATGCACAAGATTTGTTCAAAACCCTAATTGGACGAGAATAAGACTTGGGAGGACGAAAATGACCTAAATGTTCAACCAATGACACAAAATCACTTATTGGATGCACAAGAATGGTTAAAAACCCTAATTGGACGAGAATAAGCTTTGGGAGGACGAAAATGACCTAAGTGTTCAACCAATGACACAAATGTACTTATTGGATGCACAAGATTGGTTAAAAACCCTAATTGGAGGAGAATAAGCCTAGGGAGGACGAAAATGACCTAAATGTTCAACCAATGACACAGAATCACTTATTGGATGCACAAGATTGGTTCAAAACCCTAATTGGACGAGAATAAGACTTGGGAGGACGAAAATGACTTAAATGTTCAACCAATGACACAAAATCACTTATTGGATGCACAAGAATGGTTAAAAACCCTAATTGGACGAGAATAAGCTTTGGGAGGACGAAAATGACCTAAATGTTCAACCAATGACACAAATGTACTTATTGGATGCACAAGATTGGTTAAAACCCTAATTGGATGAGAATAAGCCTAGAGAGGACGAAAATGACATAAATGTTCAACCAATGACACAAAATCACTTATTGGATGCACAAGATTGGTTAAAAACCCTAATTGGACGAGAAAAAGCCTTGGAAGGACGAAAATGACCTAAATGTTCAACCAATGACACAAAATCACTTATTGGATGCACAAGATTGGTTCAAAACCCTAATTGGACGAGAATAAGACTTGGGAGGACTAAAATGACCTAAATGTTCAACCAATGACACAAAATCACTTATTGGATGCACAAGAATGGTTAAAACCCCTAATTAGACGAGAATAAGCTTTGGGAGGACGAAAATGACCTAAATGTTCAACCAATGACACAAATGTACTTATTGGATGCACAAGATTTATTAAAAACCCTAATTGGACGAGAATAAGCCTTGGGAGGACGAAAATGACCTAAATGTTCAAGCAATGACACAAAATCACTTATTGGATGCACAAGATTGGTTAAAAACCCTAATTGGACGAGAAAAAGCCTTGGAAGGACGAAAATGACCTAAATGTTCAAGCAATGACACAAAATCACTTATTGGATGCACAAAATTGGTTAAAATCCCTAATTGGACGAGAATATGCCTTGGGAAGACGAAAATGACCTAAATGTTCAACCAATGACACAAAATCACTTATTGGATGCACAAGATTGGTTAAAAACCCTAATTGGACGAGAATAAGCCTTGGTAAGACAAAAATGACCTAAATGTTCAACCAATGACACAAATGTACTTATTGGATGCACAAGATTGGCTAAAAACCCTAATTAAACGAGAATAAGCCTTGGGAGGACGAAAATCACCTAAATTTTCAACCAATGACACAGATGTACTTATTGGATGCACAAGATTGGTTAATAACCCTAATTGGACGAGAATAAGCCTTGGGAGGAACAAAATGACCTAAATGTTCAACCAATGACACAAAATCACTTATTGGATGCACAAGATTGGTTAAAAACCCTAATTGGACGAGAATAAGCCTAGGGAGGACAAAAATTACCTAAATAATCAACCAATTACACAAAATCACTTATTGGATGCACAAGATTGGTTAAAACCCCTAAGTGTACGAGAATAAGCCTTGGGATGACGAAAATGACCTAAATGTTCAACCAATGACACAAAATCACTTATTGGATGCACATGATTGGTTAAAAACCCTAACTGGACGAGAATAAGCCTTGGGAGGACAAAAATGGCCTAAATGTTCAACCAATGACACAAATGTACTTATTGGATGCACAAGATTGGTTAAAAACCCTAATTCGACGAGAATAAGCCTTGGGAGGACGAAAATGACCTAAATGTTCAACCAATGAAACAAAATCACTTATTGGATGCACAAGATTGGTTAAAACCCCTAATTGTACGAGAATAAGCCTTGGGAGGACGAAAATGACCTAAATGTTCAACCAATGACACAAATGTACTTATTGGATGCACAAGATTGGTTAAAAACCCTAATTGGACGAGAATAACCCTTGGGAGGACGAAAATGACCTAAATATTCAAACAATGACACAAAATCACTTATTGGATGCACAAAATTGGTTAAAATCCCTAATTGGACGAGAATATGCCTTGGGAAGACGAAAATGACCTAAATGTTCAACCAATGACACAAAATCACTTATTGGATGCACAAGATTGGTTAAAAACCGTAATTGGACGAGAATAAGCCTTGGTAAGACAAAAATGACCTAAATGTTCAACCAATGACAGAAATGTACTTATTGGATGCACAAGATTGGCTAAAAACCCTAATTGGACAAGAATAAGCCTTGGGAGGACGAAAATCACCTAAATTTTCAACCAATGACACAGATGTACTTATTGGATGCACAAGATTGGTTAATAACCCTAATTGGACGAGAATAAGCCTTGGGAGGAACAAAATGACCTAAATGTTCAACCAATGACACAAAATCACTTATTGGATGCACAAGATTGGTTAAAAACCCTAATTGGACGAGAATAAGCCTAGGGAGGACGAAAATTACCTAAATAATCAACCAATGACACAAAATCACTTATTGGATGCACAAGATTTGTTATAACCCCTAATTGTACGAGAATAAGCCTTGGGAGGACGAAAATGACCTAAATGTTCAACCAATGACACAAATGTACTTATTGGATGCACAAGATTGGTTAAAAACCCTAATTGGACGAGAATAAGCCTTGGGAGGACGAAAATCACCTAAATGTTCAACCAATGACACAGATGTACTTATTAGATTCACAAGATTGGTTAATAACCCTAATTGGACGAGAATAAGCCATGGGAGGATGAAAATGACCTAAATGTTCAACCAATGACACAAAATCACTTATTGGATGCACAAGATTGGTTAAAAACCCTAATTGGACGAGAATAAGCCTAGGGAGGACGAAAATGACCTAAATAATCAACCAAGGACACAAAATCACTTATTGGATGCACAAGATTGGTTAAAACCCCTAATTGTACGAGAATAAGCCTTGGGATGACGAAAATGACCTAAATGTTCAACCAATGACACAAAATCACTTATTGGATACACAAGATTGGTTAAAAACCCTAACTGGACGAGAATAAGCCTTGGGAGGACGAAAATGACCTAAATGTTCAACCAATGACACAAAATCACTTATTGGATGCACAAGATTGGTTCAAAACCCTAATTGGACGAGAATAAGCCTTGGGAGGACGAAAATGACCTAATTGTTCAAACAATGACACAAAATCACTTATCGGATGCACAAGATTGGTTCAAAACCCTAATTGGACGAGAATAAGCCTAGGGAGGACGAAAATGACCTAAATGTTCAACTAATGACACAAAAAGTACTTATTGGATGCAAAAGATTGGTTAAAAACCCTAATTGGACGAGAATAAGCCTTAGAGGAAGAAAATGACCTAAATGTTCAACTAATGGCACAAAATCACTTATTGGATGCACAAGATTGGTTAAAAACCCTAATTGGACGAGAATAAGCCTTGGGAGGACGAAAATGACCTAAATGTTCAAACAATGACACAAAATCACTTATTGGATGCACAAGATTGGTTAAAAACCCTAATTGGACAAGAATAAGCCTTGGGAGGAAGAAAATCACCTAAATTTTCAACCAATTACATAGATGTACTTATTGGATGCACAAGATTGGTTAATAACCCTAATTGGACGAGAATAAGCCTTGGGAGGAACAAAATGACCTAAATGTTCAACCAATGACACAAAATCACTTATTGGATGCACAAGATTGGTTAAAAACCCTAATTTGACGAGAATAAGCCTAGGGAGGACGAAAATTACCTAAATAATCAACCAATGACACAAAATCACTTATTGGATGCACAAGATTTGTTAAAACCCCTAATTGTACGAGAATAAGCCTTGGGAGGACGAAAATGACCTAAATGTTCAACCAATGACACAAATGTACTTATTGGATGCACAAGATTGGTTAAAAACCCAAATTGGACGAGAATAAGCCTTGGGAGGACGAAAATGACCTAAATGTTCAAACAATGATACAAAATCACTTATTGGATGCACAAGATTGGTTAAAAACCCTAATTAGACGAGAATAAGCCTTGGGAGGACGAAAATGACATAAATGTTCAACCAATGACACAAAATCACTTATTGGATGCACAAGATTGGTTAAAAACCCTAATTGGACGAGAATAAGCCTAGGGAGGACGAAAATGACCTAAATGTTCAACCAATGAGACAAATGTACTTATTGGATGCACAACATTGGTTAAAAACCTTAATTGGACGAGAATAACCCTTGGGAGGACGAAAATGACCTAAATGTTCAAACAATGACACAAAATCACTTATTGGATGCACAAGATTGGTTAAAAACCCTAATTGGACGAGAATAAGCCTTGGGAGGACGAAAATGACCTAAATGTTCAACCAATGACACAAATGTACTTATTGGATGCACAAAATTGGTTAAAAACCCTAATTGGAGGAGAATAATCCTTAGGAGGACAAAAATCACCTAAATGTTCAAAAAATGACACAAAATCACTTATTGGATACACAAGATTGGTTCAAAACCCTAATTGAACGAGAATAAGCCTAGGGAGGACGAAAATGACCTAAATGTTCAACCAATGACACAAAATCACTTATTGGATGCACAAGATTGGTTAAAAACCGTAATTGGACGAGAATAAGTCCCTAGAGGACGAAAATGACCTAAATGTTCAACCAATGACACAAAATCACTTATTGGATGCACAAGATTGGTTAAAAACCCTAATTGGACGAGAATAAGCCTTGGGAGGACGAAAATGACCTAAATGTTCAACCAATGACACAAATGTACTTATTGGATGCACAAAATTGGTTAAAAACCCTAATTGGAGGAGAATATGCCTTGGGAGGACGAAAATAACCTTAATGTTCAAACAATGACACAAAATCACTTATTGGATGCACAAGATTGGTTCAAAACCCTAATTGAACGAGAATAAGCCTAAGGAGGACGAAAAAGACCTAAATGTTCAACCAATGACACAAAATCACTTACTGGATGCACAAGATTGGTTAAAAACCCTAATTGGACGAGAATAAGCCTTGGGAGGACGAAAATGACCTAAATGTTCAACCAATGACACAAAATCACTTATTGGATGCACAAGATTGGTTAAAAACCCTAATTGGACGAGAATAAGCCTTGGGAGGACGAAAATGACCTAAATGTTCAACCAATGACACAAATGTACTTATTGGATGCAAAAGATTGGTTAAAAACCCTAATTGGACGAGAATAAGCCTTGGGAGGACGAAAATGACTTAAATGATTAACCCATGACACAAATGTACTTATTGGATGCACAAGATTGGTTCAAAACCCTAATTGGACGAGAATAAGCCTTGGGAGGACAAAAATGACATAAATGTTCAACCAATGACACAAAATCATTTATTGGATGCACAAGATTGGTTAAAAACCCTAATTGGACGAGAATAAGCCTTGGGAGGACGAAAATGACCTAAATGTTCAACCAATGACACAAAATCACTTATTGGATGCACAAGATTGGTTAAAAACCCTAATTGGACGAGAATAAGCCTTGGGAGGACGAAAATGACCTAAATGTTCAACCAATGACACAAATGTACTTATTGGATGCACAGATAGGTTAAAAACCGTAATTGGACGAGCATAAGCCTTCGGAGGACGAAAATCACCAAAATGTTCAACCAATGACACAAATGTACTTATTGGATGCACAAGATTGGTTAAAAACCCTAATTGGACGAGAATAAGCCTTGGGAGGACGAAAATGACCTAAATGTTCAACCAATGACACAAATGTACTTATCGGATCCACAAGATTGGTTAAAAACCCTAATTGGACGAGAATAAGCCTTGGGAGGACGAAAATGACCTAAATGTTCAACCAATGACACAAATGTACTTATTGGATGCACAAGATTGGTTAAAAACCCTAATTGGACGAGAATAAGCCTTGGGAGGACGAAAATGAGCTAAATGTTCAACCAATGACACAAATGTACTTATTGGATGCATAAGATTGGTTAAAAACCCTAATTGGACGAGAATAAGCCTTGGGAGGACGAAAATGACCTAAATGTTCAACCAATGACACAAAATCACTTATTGGATGCACAAGATTGGTTAAAAACCCTAATTGGGCGAGAATAAGCCTTGGGAGGACAAAAATGACCTAAATGTTCAACCAATGACACAAATGTACTTATTGGATGCACAAGATTGGTTAAAAACCCTAATTGGACGAGAATAAGCCTTTGGATGACGAAAATGACCTAAATGTTCAACCAATGACACAAATGTACTTATTGGATGCACAAGATTGGTTAAAAACCTTAATTGGACTAGAATAAGCCTATGGAGGACGAAAATGACCTAAATGTTCAACCAACAACACAAAATCACTTATTGGATGCAAAAGATTGGTTAAAAACCCTAATTTGACGAGAATAAGCCTTGGGAGGACGAAAATGACCTTAATGTTCAACCAATGACACAAATGTACTTATTGGATGCACAAGATTGGTTAAAAACCCTAATTGGACGAGAATAAGCCTTTGGAGGACGAAAATGACCTAAATGTTCAACCAAGGACACAAATGTACTTATTGGATGCACAAGATTGGTTAAAAACCCTAATTGGACGAGAATAAGCCCTGGGAGGACGAAAATGACCTAAATGTATAACCAATGACACAAAATCACTTATTGGATGCACAAGATTGGTTAAAAACCCTAATTGGACGAGAATAAGCCTTGGGAGGACGAAAATGACCTAAATGTTCAACCAATGACACAAATGTACTTATTGGATGCACAAGATTGGTTAAAAACCCTAATTGGACGAGAGTAAGCCTTGGGAGGACGAAAATGACCTAATTGTTCATCCAACGACACAAAATCACTTATTGGATGCACAAGATTGGTTAAAAACCCTAATTGGACGAGAATAAGCCTTGGGAGGACGAAAATGACCTAAATGTTCAACCAATGACACAAAATCACTTATTGGATGCACAAGATTGGTTAAAAACCCTAATTGGACGAGAATAAGCCTTGGGAGGACGAAAATGACCTAAATGTTCAACCAATGACACAAATGTACTTATTGGATGCACAAGATTGATTAAAAACCCTAATTGGACGAGAATAAGTCTAGGGAGGACGAAAATGACCTAAATGTTCAACCAATGACACAAATGTACTTATTGGATGCACAAGATTGGTTAAAAACCCTAATTGGACGAGAATAAGCCTAGGGAGGACGAAAATGACCTAAATGTTCAACCAATGATAGAAAATCACATATTGGATGCATAAGATTGGTGAAAAACCCTAATTGGACGAGAATAAGCCTAGGGAGGACGAAAATGACCTAAATGTTCAACCAATGACACAAATGTACTTATTGGATGCACAAGATTGGTTAAAAACCCTAATTGGACGAGAATAAGCCTAGGGAGGACGAAAATGACCTAAATGTTCAACTAATGACACAAAATCACTTATTGGATGCAGAAGATTGGTTAAAAACCCTAAATGGACGAGAATAAGCCTTGGGAGGACGAAAATGACCTAAATGATCAACCAATGACACAAAATCAGTTATTGGATGCACAAGATTGGTTAAAAACCCTAATTGGACGAGAATAAGCCTTGGGAGGACGAAAATGACCTAAATGTTCAACCAATGACACAAATGTACTTATTGGATGCACAAGATTGGTTAAAAACCCTAATTGGACGAGAATAAGCCTTGGGAGGAAGAAAATGACCTAAATGTTCAACCAATCACATAAATGTACTTATTGGATGCACAAGATTGGTTAAAAACCCTAATTGGATGAGAATAAGCCTTGGGAGGACGAAAATGACCTAAATGTTCAATCAATGACACAAATGTACTTATTGGATGGATAAGATTGGTAAAAAACCCTAATTGGACGGGAATAAGCCTTGGGAGCACGAAAATGACCTAAATGTTCAACCAATGACACAAAATCACTTATTGGATGCACAAGATTGGTTAAAAACCCTAATTGGACGAGAATAAGCCTTGGGAGGACGAAAATGACCTAAATGTTCAACCAATGACACAAATGTACTTATTGGATGCACAAGATTGGTTAAAAACCCTAATTGGACGAGAATAAGCCTTGGGAGGACGAAAATGACCTAAATTTTAAACCAATGACACAAAATCACTTATTGGATGCACAAGATTGGTTAAAAACCCTAATTGGACGAGAATAAGCCTTGGGAGGACGAAAATGACCTAAATGTTCAACCAATGACACAAATGTACTTATTGGATGCACAAGATTTGTTAAAAACCCTAATTGGACGAGAATAAGTCTGGGGAGGACGAAAATGACCTAAATGTTCAACCAATGACACAAAATCACCTATTGGATGCACAAGATTTAAAAACCCTAATTGACGAGAATAAGCCTTGGGAGTACGAAATTGACCTAAATGTTCAACCAATGACACAAAATCACTTATTGGATGCACAAGATTGGTTAAAAACCCTAATTGGACGAGAATAAGCCTTGGGAGGACGAAAATGACCTAAATGTTCAACCAATGACACAAATGTACTTATTGGATGCACAAGATTGGTTAAAAACCTTAATTGGACGAGAATAAGCGTTGGGAGGACGAAAATGACCTAAATGTTCAACCAATGACACAAATGTACTTATTGGATGCACAAGATTGGTTAAAAACCCTAATTGGACGAGAATAAGCCTTGGGAGGACGAAAATGACCTAAATGTTCAACCAATGACACAAAATAACTTATTGAATGCACAAGATTGGTTAAAAACCCTAATTGGACGAGAATAATGCTGGGGAGGACGAAAATGACCAAAATGTTCAACCAATGACACAAAATCACTTATTGGATGCACAAGATTGGTTAAAAACCCTAATTGGACGAGAATAAGCTTTGGGAGGACGAAAATGACCTAAATGTTCAACCAATGACACAAATGTACTTATTGGATGCACAAGATTGGTTAAAACCCTAATTGGATGAGAATAAGCCTAGGGAGGACAAAAATGATATAAATGTTCAACCAATGACACAAAATCACTTATTGGATGCACAAGATTGTTTAAAAACCCTAATTGGACGAGAATAAGCCTTGGGAGGACGAAAATGACCTAAATGTTCAACCAATGACACAAAATCACTTATTGGATGCACAAGATTGGTTAAAAACTCTAATTGGACGAGAATAAGCCTTGGGAGGACGAAGATGACCTAAATGTTCAACCAATGACACAAATGTACTTATTGGATGCACAAGATTGGTTACAAATCCTAATTGGACGAGAATAAGCCTTGGGAGGACGAACATGACCTAAATGTTCAACCAATGACACAAATGTACTTATTGGATGCACAAGAATGGTTAAAAACCCTAATTGGACGAGAATAAGCCTAGGGAGGACGAAAATGACCTAAATGTTCAACCAATGACACTAATGTACTTATTGGATGCACAAGATTTATTAAAAAACCTAATTGGACGAGAATAAGCCTTGGGAGGACGAAAATGACCTAAATGTTCAAGCAATGACACAAAATCACTTATTGGATGCACAAGATTGGTTAGAAACCCTAATTTGACGAGAAAAAGCCTTGGAAGGACGAAAATGACCTAAATGTTCAACCAATGACACAAAATCACTTATTGGATGCACAAGATTGGTTCAAAACCCTAATTGGACGAGAATAAGACTTGGGAGGACGAAAATGACCTAAATGTTCAACCAATGACACAAAATCACTTATTGGATGCACAAGAATGGTTAAAAACCCTAATTGGACGAGAAAAAGCCTTGGAAGGACGAAAATCACCTAAATGTTCAACCAATGACACAAATGTAGTTATTGGATGCACAAGATTGGTTAAAAAACCTAATTGGACGAGAATAAGCCTTGGGAGGACGAAAATGACCTAAATGTTCAAACAATGACACAAAATCACTTATTGGATGCACAAGATTGGTTAAAAACCCTAATTGGACGAGAAAAAGCCTTGGGAGGACGAAAATGACCTAAATGTTCAACCAATGACACAAAATCACTTATTGGATGCACAAGATTGGTTAAAAACCCTAATTGGATGAGAATAGGCCTAGGGAGGACGAAAATGACCTAAATGTTCAACCAATGACACAAATGTACTTATTGGATGCACAAGATTTATTAAAAACCCTAATTGGACGAGAATAAGCCTTGGGAGGACGAAAATGACCTAAATGTTCAAGCAATGACACAAAATCACTTATTGGATGCACAAGATTGGTTAAAAACCCTAATTGGACGAGAAAAAGCCTTGGAAGGACGAAAATGAAGTAAATGTTCAAACAATGACACAAAATCACTTATTGGATGCACAAGATTGGTTCAAAACCCTAATTGGACTAGAATAAGCTTTGGGAGGACGAAAATGACCTAAATGTTTAACCAATGACACAAATGTACTTATTGGATTCACAAGATTGGTTAAAACCCTAATTGGATGAGAATAAGCCTAGGGAGGACGAAAATGACATAAATGTTCAACCAATGACACAAAATCACTTATTGGATGCACAAGATTGTTTAAAAACCCTAATTGGCAAGTATAAGCCTTGGGAGGACGAGATGACCTAAATGTTCAACCAATGACACAAATGTACTTATTGGATGCACAAGATTGGTTTAAAATCCTAATTGGACGAGAATAAGCCTTGGGAGGACGAACATGACCTAAATGTTCAACCAATGACACAAATGTACTTATTGGATGCACAAGAATGGTTTAAAACCCTAATTGGACGAGAATAATCCTTGGGAGGACGAAAATGACCTAAATGTTCAAACAACGACACAAAATCACTTATCGGATGCACAAGATTGGTTCAAAACCCTAATTGGACGAGAATAAGCCTAGGGAGGACAAAAATGACCTAAATGTTCAACCAATGACACAAATGTACTTATTGGATGGACAAGATTTATTAAAAACCCTAATTGGACGAGAATAAGCCTTGGGAGGACGAAAATGACCAAAATGTTCAAGCAATGACACAAAATCACTTATTGGATGCACAAGATTGGTTAAAAACCCTAATTGGACGAGAAAAAGCCTTGGAAGGACGAAAATGACCTAAATGTTCAACCAATGACACAAAATCACTTATTGGATGCACAAGATTGGTTCAAAACCCTCATTGGACGAGAATAAGACTTGGGATGACGAAAATGACCTAAATGTTAACCCAATGACACAAAATCACTTATTGGATGCACACGAATGGTTAAAAACCCTAATTGGACGAGAATAAGCTTTGGGAGGACGAAAATGACCTAAATGTTCAACCAATGACACAAATCTACTTATTGGATGCCCAAGATTGGTTAAAACCCTAATTGGATGAGAATAAGCCTAGGGAGGACGAAAATGACATAAATGTTCAACAAATGACACAAAATCACTTATTGGATGCACTAGATTGTTTAAAAACCCTAATTGGACGAGAATAAGCCTTGGGAGGACGAAAATGACCTTAATGTTCAACCAATGACACAAAATCACTTATTGGATGCACAAGATTGGTTAAAAACTCTAATTGGACGAGAATAAGCCTTGGGAGGACGAAGATGACCTAAATGTTCAACCAATGACACAAATGTACTTATTGGATGCACAAGATTGGTTAAAAATCCTAATTGGACGAGAATAAGCCTTGGGAGGACGAACATGACCTAAATGTTCAACCAATGACACAAATGTACTTATTGGATGCACAAGAATGGTTAAAAACCCTAATTGGACGAGAATAAGCCTTGGGAGGACGAAAATGACCTAAATGTTCAAACAATGACACAAAATCACTTATCCGATGCACAAGATTGGTTAAAACCCTAATTGGATGAGAATAAGCCTAGTGAGGACGAAAATGACATAAATGTTCAAACAATGACACAAAATCACTTATCGGATTCACAAGATTGGTTCAAAACCCTAATTGGACGAGAATAAGCCTTGGGAGGACGAAAATGACCTAAATGTTCAAGCAATGACACAAAATCACTTATTGGATGCACAAGATTGGTTAAAAACCCTAATTGGACGAGAAAAAGCCTTGGAAGGACGAAAATGACCAAAATGTTCAAGCAATGACACAAAATCACTTATTGGATGCACAAAATTGGTTAAAATCCCTAATTGGACGAGAATATGCCTTGGGAAGACGAAAATGACCTAAATGTTCAACCAATGACACAAAATCACTTATTGGATGCACAAGATTGGTTAAAAACCCTAATTCGACGAGAATAAGCCTTGGAAGGACAAAAATGACCTAAATGTTCAACCAATGACACAAATGTACTTATTGGATGCACAAGATTGGTTAAAAACCCTAATTGGACGAGAATAAGCCTTGGGAGGACGAAAATGACCTAAATAATCAACCAAGGACACAAAATCACTTATTGGATGCACAAGATTGGTTAAAACCCCTAATTGTACGAGAATAAGCCTTGGGATGACGAAAATGACCTAAATGTTCAACCAATGACACAAAATCACTTATTGGATGCACAAGATTGGTTAAAAACCCTAATTGGACGAGAATAAGCCTTGGGAGGACGAAAATGACCTAAATGTTCAACTAATGACACAAATGTACTTATTAGATGCACAAGATTGGTTAAAATCCCTAATTGGACGAGAATAAGCCTTGGGAGGACGAAAATGACCTAAATGTTCAACCAATGACACAAAATCACTTATTGGATGCACAAGATTGGTTAAAAACCCTAATTGGACGAGAATAAGCCTTGGGAGGACGAAAATGACCTAAATCTTCAACCAATGATACCAAATCACTTATTGGATGCACAAGATTGGTTAAAAACCCTAATTGGACGAGAATAAGCCTAGGGAGGACGAAAATGACCTAAATGTTCAACCAATGACACAAATGTACTTATTGGATGCACAAGATTGGTTAAAAACCCTAATTGGACGAGAATAAGCCTAGGGAGGACGAAAATGACCTAAATGTTCAACCAATGACACAAAATCACTTATTGGATGCGCATGATTGGTTAAAAACCCTAATTGGACGAGAATAAGCCTAGGGAGGACGAAAATGACCTAAATGTTCAACCAATGACACAAAATCACTTATTGGATGCACAAGATTGGTTAAAAACCCTAATTGGACGAGAATAAGCCTTGAAAGGACGAAAATGACCAAAATTTTCAACCAATGACACAAAATCACTTATTGGATGCACAAGATTGGTTAAAAACCCTAATTGGAAGAGAATAAGCCTTGGGAGGACGAAAATGACCTAAATGTTCAACCAATGACACAAAATCACTTATTGGATGCACAAGATTGGTTAAAAACCCTAATTGGACGAAAATAAGTCCCTGGAGGATGAAAATGACCTAAATGTTCAACCAATGACACAAAATCACTTATTGGATGCACAAGATTGGTTAAAAACCCTAATTGGACGAGAATAAGCCATGGGAGGACGAAAATGACCTAAATGTTCAACCAATGACACAAAATCACTTATTGGATACACAAGATTGGTTCAAAACCCTAATTGAACGAGAATAAGCCTAGGGAGGACGAAAATGACCTAAATGTTCAACCAATGACACAAAATCACTTATTGGATGCACAAGATTGGTTAAAAACCCTAATTGGACGAGAATAAGCCTTGGGAGGACGAAAATGACCTAAATAATCAACCAAGGACACAAAATCACTTATTGGATGCACAAGATTGGTTAAAACCCCTAATTGTACGAGAATAAGCCTTGGGAGGACGAAAATGACCTAAATGTTCAACCAATGACACAAATGTACTTATTGGATGCACAAGATTTATTAAAAACCCTAATTGGACGAGAATAAGCCTTGGGAGGACGAAAATGACCTAAATGTTCAAGCAATGACACAAAATCACTTATTGGATGCACAAGATTGGTTAAAAACCCTAATTGGACGAGAAAAAGCCTTGGAAGGACGAAAATGACCTAAATGTTCAAGCAATGACACAAAATCACTTATTGGATGCACAAAATTGGTTAAAATCCCTAATTGGACGAGAATATGCCTTGGGAAGACGAAAATGACCTAAATGTTCAACCAATGACACAAAATCACTTATTGGATGCACAAGATTGGTTAAAAACCCTAATTGGACGAGAATAAGCCTTGGTAAGACAAAAATGACCTAAATTTTCAACCAATGACACAAATGTACTTATTGGATGCACAAGATTGGCTAAAAACCTTAATTGGACGAGAATAAGCCTTGGGAGGACGAAAATCACCTAAATTTTCAACCAATGACACAGATGTACTTATTGGATGCACAAGATTGGTTAATAACCCTAATTGGACGAGAATAAGCCTTGGGAGGAACAAAATGACCTAAATGTTCAACCAATGACGCAAAATCACTTATTGGATGCACAAGATTGGTTTAAAACCCTAATTGGACGAGAATAAGCCTAGGGAGGACGGAAATTACCTAAATAATCAACCAATGACACAAAATCACTTATTGGATGCACAAGATTTGTTAAAACCCCTAATTGTACGAGAATAAGCCTTGGGAGGACGAAAATGACCTAAATGTTCAACAAATGACACAAATGTACTTATTGGATGCACAAGATTGGTTAAAAACCCTAATTGGACGAGAATAAGCCTTGGGAGGACGAAAATGACCTAAATGTTCAACCAATGACACAAATATACTTATTGGATGCACAAGATTGGTTAAAAACCCTAATTAGACGAGAATAAGCCTTGGGAGGACGAAAATGACCTAAATGTTCAACCAATGACACAAATGTACTTATTGGATGCACAAGATTGGTTAAAAACCCTAATTGGACGAGAATAACCCTTGGGAGGACGAAAATGACCTAAATATTCAAACAATGACACAAAATCACTTATTGGATGCACAAAATTGGTTAAAATCCCTAATTGGACGAGAATATGCCTTGGGAAGACGAAAATGACCTAAATGTTCAACCAATGACACAAAATCACTTATTGGATGCACAAGATTGGTTAAAAACCGTAATTGGACGAGAATAAGCCTTGGTAAGACAAAAATGACCTAAATGTTCAACCAATGACAGAAATGTACTTATTGGATGCACAAGATTGGCTAAAAACCCTAATTGGACAAGAATAAGCCTTGGGAGGACGAAAATCACCTAAATTTTCAACCAATGACACAGATGTACTTATTGGATGCACAAGATTGGTTAATAACCCTAATTGGACGAGAATAAGCCTTGGGAGGAACAAAATGACCTAAATGTTCAACCAATGACACAAAATCACTTATTGGATGCACAAGATTGGTTAAAAACCCTAATTGGACGAGAATAAGCCTAGGGAGGACGAAAATTACCTAAATAATCAACCAATGACACAAAATCACTTATTGGATGCACAAGATTTGTTGAAACCCCTAATTGTACGAGAATAAGCCTTGGGAGGACGAAAATGACCTAAATGTTCAACCAATGACACAAAGGTACTTATTGGATGCACAAGATTGGTTAAAAACCCTAATTGGCAAGAATAAGCCTTGGGAGGACGAAAATGACCTAAATGTTCAAACAATGATACAAAATCACTTATTGGATGCACAAGATTGGTTAAAAACCCTAATTAGACGAGAATAAGCCTTGGGAGGACGAAAATGACCTAAATAATCAACCAAGGACACAAAATCACTTATTGGATGCACAAGATTGGTTAAAACCCCTAATTGTACGCGAATAAGCCTTGGGAGGACGAAAATGACCTAAATGTTCAACCAATGACACAAATGTACTTATTGGATGCACAAGATTTATTAAAAACCCTAATTGGACGAGAATAAGCCTTGGGAGGACGAAAATGACCTAAATGTTCAAGCAATGACACAAAATCACTTATTGGATGCACAAGATTTGTTAAAAACCCTAATTGGACGAGAAAAAGCCTTGGAAGGACGAAAATGACCTAAATGTTCAAGCAATGACACAAAATCACTTATTGGATGCACAAAATTGGTTAAAATCCCTAATTGGACGAGAATATGCCTTGGGAAGACGAAAATGACCTAAATGTTCAACCAATGACACAAAATCACTTATTGGATGCACAAGATTGGTTAAAAACCCTAATTCGACGAGAATAAGCCTTAGAAGGACAAAAATGACCTAAATGTTCAACCAATGACACAAATGTACTTATTGGATGCACAAGATTGGTTAAAAACCCTAATTGGACGAGAATAAGCCTTGGGAGGACGAAAATCACCTAAATTTTCAACCAATGACACAGATGTACTTATTGGATGCACAAGATTGGTTAATAACCCTAATTGGACGAGAATAAGCCTTGGGAGGAACAAAATGACCTAAATGTTCAACCAATGACACAAAATCACTTATTGGATGCACAAGATTGGTTAAAAACCCTAATTGGACGAGAATAAGCCTAGGGAGGACGAAAATTACCTAAATAATCAACCAATGGCACAAAATCACTTATTGGATGCACAAGATTTGTTAAAACCCCTAATTGTACGAGAATAAGCCTTGGGAGGACGAAAATGACCTAAATGTTCAACCAATGACACAAATGTACTTATTGGATGCACAAGATTGGTTAAAAACCCTAATTTGACGAGAATAAGCCTTGGGAGGACGAAAATGACCTAAATGTTCAAACAATGATACAAAATCACTTATTGGATGCACAAGATTGGTTAAAAACCCTAATTAGACGAGAATAAGCCTTGGGAGGACGAAAATGACCTAAATAATCAACCAATGACACAAAATCACTTATTGGATGCACAAGATTGGTTAAAACCCCTAATTGTACGAGAATAAGCCTTGGGAGGACAAAAATGACCTAAATGTTCAACCAATGACACAAATGTACTTATTGGATGCACAAGATTTATTAAAAACCCTAATTGGACGAGAATAAGCCTTGGGAGGACGAAAATGACCTAAATGTTCAAGCAATGACACAAAATCACTTATTGGATGCACAAGATTGGTTAAAAACCCTAATTGGACGAGAAAAAGCCTTGGAAGGACGAAAATGACCTAAATGTTCGACCAATGACACAAAATCACTTATTGGATGCACAAGATTGGTTCAAAACCCTAATTGGACGAGAATAAGACTTGGGAGGACGAAAATGACCTAAATGTTCAACCAATGACACAAAATCACTTATTGGATGCACAAGAATGGTTAAAAACCCTAATTGGACGAGAATAAGCTTTGGGAGGACGAAAATGACCTACATGTTCAACCAATGACACAAAATCACTTATTGGATGCACAAGATTGGTTAAAACCCCTAATTGTACGATAATAGGCCTTGGGAGGACGAAAATGACCTAAATGTTCAACCAATGACACAAATGTACTTATTGGATGCACAAGATTGGTTAAAAACCCTAATGGGACGAGAATAAGCCTTGGGAGGACGAAAATCACCTAAATGTTCAACCAATGACACAGATGTACTTATTGGATTCACAAGATTGGTTAATAACCCTAATTGGACGAGAATAAGCCTTGGGAGGATGAAAATGACCTAAATGTTCAAACAATGATACAAAATCACTTACTGGATGCACAAGATTGGTTAAAAACCCTAATTAGACGAGAATAAGCCTTGGGAGGACGAAAATGACCTAAATAATCAACCAAGGACACAAAATCACTTATTGGATGCACAAGATTGGTTAAAACCCCTAATTGTACGAGAATAAGCCTTGGGAGGACGAAAATGACCTAAATGTTCAACCAATGACACAAATGTACTTATTGGATGCACAAGATTTATTAAAAACCCTAATTGGACGAGAATAAGCCTTGGGAGGACGAAAATGACCTAAATGTTCAAGCAATGACACAAAATCACTTATTGGATGCACAAGATTGGTTAGAAACCCTAATTGGACGAGAATAAGACTTGGGAGGACGAAAATGACCTAAATGTTCAACCAATGACACAAAATCACTTATTGGATGCACAAGAATGGTTAAAAACCCTAATTGGACGAGAATAAGCTTTGGGAGGACGAAAATGACCTAAATGTTCAACCAATGACACAAAATCACTTATTGGATGCACAAGATTGGTTAAAACCCCTAATTATACGATAATAGGCCTTGGGAGGACGAAAATGACCTAAATGTTCAACCAATGACACAAATGTACTTATTGGATGCACAAGATTGGTTAAAAACCCTAATTGGACGAGAATAAGCCTTGGGAGGACGAAAATCACCTAAATGTTCAACCAATGACACAGATGTACTTATTGGATGCACAAGATTGGTTAATAACCCTAATTGGACGAGAATAAGCCTTGGGAGGAACAAAATGACCTAAATGTTCAACCAATGACACAAAATCACTTATTGGATGCACAAGATTGGTTAAAAACCCTAATTGGACGAGAATAAACCTAGGGAGGACAAAAATTACCTAAATAATCAACCAATTACACAAAATCACTTATTGGATGCACAAGATTGGTTAAAACCCCTAATTGTACGAGAATAAGCCTTGGGATGACGAAAATGACCTAAATGTTCAACCAATGACACAAAATCACTTATTGGATGCACAAGATTGGTTAAAAACCCTAACTGGACGAGAATAAGCTTTGGGAGGACGAAAATGACCTAAATGTTCAACCAATGACACAAAATCACTTATTGGATGCACAAGATTGGTTCAAAACCCTAATTGGACGAGAATAAGCCTTGGGAGGACGAAAATGACCTAAATGTTCAACCAATGACACAAATGTACTTATTGGATGCACAAGATTAGTTAAAAACCCTAATTGGACGAGAATAAGCCTTGGGAGGACGAAAATGACCTAAATGTTCAACCAATGACACAAAAGCACTTATTGGATGCACAAGATTGGTTAAAAACCCTAATTGGACGAGAATAAGCTTTGG
Source organism: Cicer chorassanicum (assembly GCA_037974735.1). NCBI lineage: Eukaryota > Viridiplantae > Streptophyta > Magnoliopsida > Fabales > Fabaceae > Cicer > Cicer chorassanicum. The sequence goes on from JBBPBP010000521.1 coordinate 175,132, forward strand.
GAGGACGAAAATGACCTAAATGTTCAACCAATGACACAAATGTACTTATTGGATGCACAAGATTGGTTAAAACCCCTAATTGGACGAGAATAAGCATTGGGAGGACGAAAATGACCTAAATGTTCAACCAATGACACAAATATACTTTTTGGATGCACAAGATTGGTTGAAAACCCTAATTGGACGAGAAAAAGCCTAGGGAGGACGAAAATGACCTAAATGTTCAACCAATGACACAAAATCACTTATTGGATGCACAAGATTGGTTAAAAACCCTAATTGGACGAGAATAAGCCTTGGGAGGACAAAAATGACCTAAATGTTCAACCAATGACACAAATGTACTTATTGGATGCACAAGATTGGTTAAAAACCCTAATTGGATGAGAATAAGCCTACGGAGAACGAAAATTACTTAAATAATCAACCAATGACACAAAATCACTTATTGGATGCACAAGATTTGTTAAAACCCCTAAATGTAAGAGAATAAGCCTTGGGAGGACGAAAATGACCTAAATGTTCAACCAATGACATAAATGTACTTATTGGATGCACAAGATTGGTTAAAAACCCTAATTGGACGAGAATAAGCCTTGGGAGGACGAAAATGACCTAAATGTTCAAACAATGATACAAAATCACTTATTGGATGCACAAGATTGGTTAAAAACCCTAATTAGACGAGAATAAGCCTTGGGAGGACGAAAATGACCTAAATAATCAACCAAGGCTACAAAATCACTTATTGGATGCACAAGATTGGTTAAAACCCCTAATTGTACGAGAATAAGCCTTGGGAGGACGAAAATGACCTAAATGTTCAATCAATGACACAAATGTACTTATTGGATGCACAAGATTTATTAAAAACCCTAATTGGACGAGAATAAGCCTTGGGAGGACGAAAATGACCTAAATGTTCAAGCAATGACACAAAATCACTTATTGGATGCACAAGATTGGTTAAAAACCCTAATTGGACGAGAAAAAGCCTTGGAAGGACGAAAATGACCTAAATGTTCAACCAATGACACAAAATCACTTATTGGATGCACAAGATTGGTTCAAAACCCTCATTGGACGAGAATAAGACTTGGGATGACGAAAATGACCTAAATGTTAACCCAATGACACAAAATCACTTATTGGATGCACACGAATGGTTAAAAACCCTAATTGGACGAGAATAAGCTTTGGGAGGACGAAAATGACCTAAATGTTCAACCAATGACACAAATCTACTTATTGGATGCCCAAGATTGGTTAAAACCCTAATTGGATGAGAATAAGCCTAGGGAGGACGAAAATGACATAAATGTTCAACAAATGACACAAAATCACTTATTGGATGCACTAGATTGTTTAAAAACCCTAATTGGACGAGAATAAGCCTTGGGAGGACGAAAATGACCTTAATGTTCAACCAATGACACAAAATCACTTATTGGATGCACAAGATTGGTTAAAAACTCTAATTGGACGAGAATAAGCCTTGGGAGGACGAAGATGACCTAAATGTTCAACCAATGACACAAATGTACTTATTGGATGCACAAGATTGGTTAAAAATCCTAATTGGACGAGAATAAGCCTTGGGAGGACGAACATGACCTAAATGTTCAACCAATGACACAAATGTACTTATTGGATGCACAAGAATGGTTAAAAACCCTAATTGGACGAGAATAAGCCTTGGGAGGACGAAAATGACCTAAATGTTCAAACAATGACACAAAATCACTTATCCGATGCACAAGATTGGTTAAAACCCTAATTGGATGAGAATAAGCCTAGTGAGGACGAAAATGACATAAATGTTCAAACAATGACACAAAATCACTTATCGGATTCACAAGATTGGTTCAAAACCCTAATTGGACGAGAATAAGCCTTGGGAGGACGAAAATGACCTAAATGTTCAAGCAATGACACAAAATCACTTATTGGATGCACAAGATTGGTTAAAAACCCTAATTGGACGAGAAAAAGCCTTGGGAGGACGAAAATGACCTAAATGTTCAACCAATGACACAAAATCACTTATTGGATGCACAAGATTGGTTAAAAACCCTAATTGGATGAGAATAGGCCTAGGGAGGACGAAAATGACCTAAATGTTCAACCAATGACACAAATGTACTTATTGGATGCACAAGATTTATTAAAAACCCTAATTGGACGAGAATAAGCCTTGGGAGGACGAAAATGACCTAAATGTTCAAGCAATGACACAAAATCACTTATTGGATGCACAAGATTGGTTAAAAACCCTAATTGGACGAGAAAAAGCCCTGGAAGGACGAAAATGACCTAAATGTTCAACCAATGACACAAAATCACTTATTGGATGCACAAGATTGGTTCAAAACCCTAATTGGACGAGAATAAGCTTTGGGAGGACGAAAATGACCTAAATGTTCAACCAATGACACAAATGTACTTATTGGATGCACAAGATTGGTTAAAACCCTAATTGGACGAGAATAAGCCTTGGGAGGACGAAGATGACCTAAATGTTAAACCAATGACACAAATGTACTTATTGGATGCACAAGATTGGTTAAAAATCCTAATTGGACGAGAATAAGCCTTGGGAGGACGAACATGACCTAAATGTTCAACCAATGACACAAATGTACTTATTGGATGCACAAGAATGGTTAAAAACCCTAATTGGACGAGAATAAGCCTTGGGAGGACGAAAATGACCTAAATGTTCAAACAATGACACAAAATCACTTATCGGATGCACAAGATTGGTTCAAAACCCCAATTGGACGAGAATAAGCCTAGGGAGGACAAAAATGACCTAAATGTTCAACCAATGACACAAATGTACTTATTGGATGCACAAGATTTATTAAAAACCCTAATTGGACGAGAATAAGCCTTGGGAGGACGAAAATGACCTAAATGTTCAAGCAATGACACAAAATCACTTATTGGATGCACAAGATTGGTTAAAAACTCTAATTGGACGAGAAAAAGCCTTGGAAGGACGAAAATGACCTAAATGTTCAACCAATGACACAAAATCACTTATTGGATGCACAAGATTGGTTCAAAACCCTAATTGGACGAGAATAAGACTTGGGAGGACGAAAATGACCTAAATGTTCAACCAATGACACAAAATCACTTATTGGATGCACAAGAATGGTTAAAAACCCTAATTGGACGAGAATAAGCTTTGGGAGGACGAAAATGACCTAAATGTTCAACCAATGACACAAATGTACTTATTGGATGCACAAGATTGGTTAAAACCCTAATTGGATGAGAATAAGCCTAGAGAGGACGAAAATGACATAAATGTTCAACCAATGACACAAAATCACTTATTGGATGCACAAGATTGTTTAAAAACCCTAATTGGACGAGAATAAGCCTTGGGAGGACGAAAAAGACCTAAATGTTCAACCAATGACACAAAATCACTTATTGGATGCACAAGATTGGTTAAAAACTCAAATTGGACGAGAATAAGCCTTGGGAGGTCGAAGATGACCTAAATGTTCAACCAATGACACAAATGTACTTATTGGATGCACAAGATTGGTTAAAAATCCTAATTGGACGAGAATAAGCCTTGGGAGGACGAACATGACCTAAATGTTCAACCAATGACACAAATGTACTTATTGGATGCACAAGAATGGTTAAAAACCCTAATTGGACGAGAATAAGCCTAGGGAGGACAAAAATGACCTAAATGTTCAACCAATGACACAAATGTACTTATTGGATGCACAAGATTTATTAAAAACCCTAATTGGACGAGAATAAGCCTTGGGAGGACGAAAATGACCTAAATGTTCAAGCAATGACACAAAATCACTTATTGGATGCAGAAGATTTGTTCAAAACCCTAATTGGACGAGAAAAAGCCTTGGAAGGACGAAAATGACCTAAATGTTCAACCAATGACACAAAATCACTTATTGGATGCACGAGATTGGTTCAAAACCCTAATTGGACGAGAATAAGACTTGGGAGGACGAAAATGACCTAAATGTTCAACCAATGACACAAAATCACTTATTGGATGCACAAGAATGGTTAAAAACCCTAATTGGACGAGAATAAGCTTTGGGAGGACGAAAATGACCTACATGTTCAACCAATGACACAAAATCACTTATTGGATGCACAAGATTGGTTAAAACCCCTAATTGTACGATAATAGGCCTTGGGAGGACGAAAATGACCTAAATGTTCAACCAATGACACAAATGTACTTATTGGATGCACAAGATTGGTTAAAAACCCTAATGGGACGAGAATAAGCCTTGGGAGGACGAAAATCACCTAAATGTTCAACCAATGACACAGATGTACTTATTGGATTCACAAGATTGGTTAATAACCCTAATTGGACGAGAATAAGCCTTGGGAGGATGAAAATGACCTAAATGTTCAAACAATGATACAAAATCACTTACTGGATGCACAAGATTGGTTAAAAACCCTAATTAGACGAGAATAAGCCTTGGGAGGACGAAAATGACCTAAATAATCAACCAAGGACACAAAATCACTTATTGGATGCACAAGATTGGTTAAAACCCCTAATTGTACGAGAATAAGCCTTGGGAGGACGAAAATGACCTAAATGTTCAACCAATGACACAAATGTACTTATTGGATGCACAAGATTTATTAAAAACCCTAATTGGACGAGAATAAGCCTTGGGAGGACGAAAATGACCTAAATGTTCAAGCAATGACACAAAATCACTTATTGGATGCACAAGATTGGTTAAAAACCCTAATTGGACGAGAAAAAGCCTTCGAAGGACGAAAATGACCTAAATGTTCAACCAATGACACAAAATCACTTATTGGATGCACAAGATTGGTTCAAAACCCTAATTGGACGAGAATAAGACTTGGGAGGACTAAAATGACCTAAATGTTCAACCAATGACACAAAATCACTTATTGGATGCACAAGAATGGTTAAAACCCCTAATTAGACGAGAATAAGCTTTGGGAGGACGAAAATGACCTAAATGTTCAACCAATGACACAAATGTACTTATTGGATGCACAAGATTGGTTAAAAACCCTAATTGGAAGAGAATAAGCCTTGGGAGGACGAAAATGACCTAAATCTTCAAACAATGACACAAAATCACTTATTGGATGCACAAGATTGGTTCAAAAACCTAATTGGACGAGAATAAGACTTGGGAGGACGAAAATGACTTAAATGTTACACCAATGACACAAAATCACTTATTGGATGCACAAGATTGGTTAAAACCCCTAATTGTACGAGAATAAGCCTTGGGAGGACGAAAATGACCTAAATGTTCAACCAATGACACAAAATCACTTATTGGATGCACAAGATTGGTTCAAAACCCTAATTGGACGAGAATAAGACTTGGGAGGACGAAAATGACCTAAATGTTCAACCAATGACACAAAATCACTTATTGGATGCACAAGAATAGTTAAAAACCCTAATTGGACGAGAATAAGCCTAGGGAGGACGAAAATGACCTAAATGTTCAACCAATGACACAAAATCACTTATTGGATGCACAAGATTGGTTAAAAACCCTAATTGGACGAGAATAAGCCTAGGAAGGACGAAAATGACCTAAATGTTCAACCAACAACACAAAATCACTTATTGGATGCAGAAGATTGGTTAAAAACCCTAATTGGACGAGAATAAGCCTAGGGAGGACGAAAATGACCTAAATGTTCAACCAATGACACAAATGTACTTATTGGATGCACAAGATTGGTTAAAAACCCTAATTGGACGAGAATAAGCCTAGGGAGGACGAAAATGACCTAAATGTTCAACCAATGACACAAATGTACTTATTGGATGCACAAGATTGGTTAAAAACCCTAATTGGACGAGAATAAGCCTTGGGAGGACGAAAATGACCTAAATGTTGAACCAATGACACAAAATCACTTATTGGAAGCACAAGATTGGTTAAAAACCCTAATTGGACGAGAATAAGCGTTGGGAGGACGAAAACGATCTAAATGTTCAACCAATGACACAAATGTACTAATTGGATGCACAAGATTGGTTAAAAACCCTAATTGGACGAGAATAAGCCTAGGGAGGACGAAAATGACCTAAATGTTCAACCAATGACACAAATGTACTTATTGGATGCACAAGATTGATTAAAAACCCTAATTGGACGAGAATAAGCCTTGGGAGGACGAAAATGACCTAAATGTTCAAGCAATGACACAAAATCACTTATTGGATGCACAAGATTGGTTAAAAACCCTAATTGGACGAGAATAAGACTTGGGAGGACGAAAATGACCTAAATGTTCAACCAATGACACAAAATCACTTATTGGATGCACAAGAATGGTTAAAAACCCTAATTGGACGAGAATAAGCTTTGGGAGGACGAAAATGACCTAAACGTTCAACAAATGACACAAAATCACTTATTGGATGCACAAGATTGGTTAAAAACCCTAATTGGACGAGAAAAAGCCTTGGGAGGACGAAAATGACCTAAATATTCAACCAATGACACAAAATCACTTATTGGATGCACAAGATTGGTTAAAAACCCTAATTGGACGAGAATAAGCCTAGCGAGGACGAAAATTACCTAAATGTTCAACCAATGACACAAAATCACTTATTGGATGCACAAGATTGGTTAAGAACCCTAATTGGACGAGAATAAGCCTTGGGAGGACGAAAATGACCTAAATGTTCAACCAATGACACAAATGTACTTATTGGATGCACAAGATTGGTTAAAAACCCTAATTGGATGAGAATAAGCCTAGGGAGGACGAAAATGACCTAAATGTTCATCCAATGACACAAAATCACTTATTGGATGCACAAGATTGGTTCAAAACCCTAATTGGACGAGAATAAGACTTGGGAGGACGAAAATGACCTAAATGTTCAACCAATGACACAAAATCACTTATTGGATGCACAAGAATGGTTAAAAACCCTAATTGGACGAGAATAAGCTTTGGGAGGACGAAAATGACCTAAATGTTCAACCAATTACACAAAATCACTTATTGGATGCACAAGAATGGTTAAAAACCCTAATTGGACGAGAATAAGCTTTGGGAGGACGAAAATGACCTAAATGTTCAACCAATGACACAAATGTACTTATTGGATGCACAAGATTGGTTAAAAACCCTTATTGGATGAGAATAAGCCTAGCGAGGACGAAAATGACCTAAATGTTCAACCAATGACACAAATGTACTTATTGGATGCACAAGATTGGTTAAAAACCCTAATTGGAAGAGAATAAGCCTTGGGAGGACGAAAATGACCTAAATGTTCAAACAATGACACAAAATCACTTATTGGATGCACAAGATTGGTTAAAACCCCTAATTGTACGAGAATAAGCCTTGGGAGGACGAAAATGACCTAAATGTTCAACCAATGACACAAAATCACTTATTGGATGCACAAGATTGATTAAAAACCCTAATTGGACGAGAATAAGCCTTGGGAGGACGAAAATGACCTAAATGTTCAAACAATGACACAAAATCACTTATTGGATGCACAAGATTGGTTAAAAACCCTAATTGGACGAGAATAAGACTTGGGAGGACGAAAATGACCTAAATGTTCAACTAATGACACAAAATCACTTATTGGATGCACAAGAATGGTTAAAAACCCTAATTGGACGAGAATAAGCTTTGGGAGGACGAAAATGACCTAAATGTTCAACCAATGACACAAAATCACTTATTGGATGCACAAGATTGGTTAAAAACCCTAATTGGACGAGAATAAGCTTAGGGAGGACGAAAATGACCTAAATGTTCAACCAATGACACAAAATCACTTATTGGATGCACAAGAATGGTTAAAAACCCTAATTGGACGAGAATAAGCCTTGGGAGGACGAAAATGACCTAAATGTTCAACCAATGACACAAAATCACTTATTGGATGCACAAGATTGGTTAAAAACCCTAATTGGACAAGAATAAGCCTTGGGAGGATGAAAATGACCTAAATGTTCAACCAATGACACAAATGTACTTATTGGATGCACAAGATTGGTTAAAAACCCTAATTGGACGAGAATAAGCCTTGGGAGGACGAAAATGACCTAAATGTTCAACCAATGACACAAAATCACTTATTGGATGCACAAGAATTGTTAAAACCCCTAATTGGACGAGAATAAGCCTTGGGAGGACAAAAATGACCTAAATGTTTAACCAATGACACAAAATCAGTTATTGGATGCACAAGATTGGTTAAAAACCCTAATTGGACGAGAATAAGCCTAGGGAGGACGAAAATGACCTAAATGTTCAACCAATGACACAAATGTACTTATTGGATGCACAAGATTGGTTAAAAACCCTAATTGGACGAGAATAAGCCTTGGGAGGACGAAATTGACCTAAATGTTCAACCAATAACGCAAAATCACTTATTGGATGCACAAGATTGGTTAAAAACCCTAATTGGACGAGAATAAGCCTTGGGAGGACGAAAATGACCTAAATGTTCAACCAATGACACAAAATCACTTATTGGATGCACAAGATTGGTTAAAAACCCTAATTGGACGAGAATAAGCCTAGGGAGGAAGAAAATGTCCTAAATGTTCAACCAATGACACAAATGTACTTATTGGATGCACAAGATTGGTTAAAAACCCTAATTGGACGAGAATAAGCCTAGGGAGGACGAAAATGACCTAAATGTTCAACCAATGACACAAAATCACTTATTGGATGCATAAGATTGGTTAATAACCCTAATTGGACGAGAATAAGCCTAGGGAGGACGAAAATGACCTAAATGTTCAACCAATGACACAAATGTACTTATTGGATGCACAAGATTGGTTAAAAACCCTAATTGGACGAGAATAAGCCTTGGGAGGACGAAAATGACCTAAATGTTCAACCAATGTAACAAAATCACTTATTGGATGCATAAGATTGGTTAAAAACCCTAATTGGACGAGAATAAGCCTAGGGAGGACGAAAATGACCTAAATGTTCAACCAATGACACAAATGTACTTATTGGATGCACAAGATTGGTTAAAAACCCTAATTGGACGAGAATAAGCCTTGGGAGGACGAAAATGACCTAAATGTTCAACCAATAACACAAAATCACTTATTGGATACACAAGATTGGTTAAAAACCCTAATTGGACGAGAATAAGCCTTGGGAGGACGAAAATGACCTAAATGTTCAACCAATCACACAAAATCACTTATTGGATGCACAAGATTGGTTAAAAACCCTAATTGGACGAGAATAAGCCTTGGGAGGACGAAAATGACCTAAATGTTTAACCAATGACACAAAATCAGTTATTGGATGCCCAAGATTGGTTAAAAACCCTAATTGGACGAGAATAAGCCTAGGGAGGACGAAAATGACCTAAATGTTCAACCAATGACACAAATGTACTTATTGGATGCACAAGATTGGTTAAAAACCCTAATTGGACGAGAATAAGCCTTGGGAGGACGAAAATGACCTAAATGTTCAAACAATGACACAAAATCATGTATTGGATGCACAAGATTGGTTCAAAACCCTATTTGGACAAGAATAAGCCTAGGGAGGACGAAAATGACCTAAATGTTCAACCAATGACACAAATGTACTTATTGGATGCACAAGATTGATTAAAAACCCTAATTGGATGAGAATAAGGCTAGGGAGGACGAAAATGACCTAAATGTTCAACCAATGACACAAAATCACTTATTGGATGCACAAGATTGGTTAAAACCCCTAATTGTACGAGAATAAGCCTTGGGAGGACGAAAATGACCTAAATGTTCAACCAATGACACAAATGTACTTATTGGATGCACAAGATTGGTTAAAAACCCTAATTGGACGAGAATAAGCCTTGGGATGACGAAAATGAACTAAATGTTCAAACAATGACACAAAATCACTTTTTGGATGCACAAGATTGGTTAAAAACCCTAATTAGACGAGAATAAGCCTTGGGAGGACGAAAATGACCTAAATGTTCAACCTATGACAAAAAATCACTTATTGGATGCACAAGATTGGTTAAAAACCCTAATTGGACGAGAATAAGCCTTGGGAGGACAAAAATGACCTAAATGTTCAACCAATGACACAAAAAGTACTTATTGGATGCAAAAGATTGGTTAAAAACCCTCATTGGACGAGAATAAGCCTTGGGAGGACGAAAATGACCTAAATGTTCAACCAATGACACAAAATAACTTATTGGATGCCTAGATTGGTTAAAAACCCTAATTGGACGAGAATAAGCTTTGGGAGGAAGAAAATGACCTAAATGTTTAACCAATGACACAAATGTACTTATTGGATGCACAAGATTGGTTAAAAACCCTAATTGGACGAGAATAAGCCTAGGGAGGATGAAAATGAACTAAATGTTCAACCAATGACACAAAATCACTTATTGGATGCACAAGATTTGTTAAAAACCCTAATTGGACGAGAATAAGCCTTGGGAGGACGAAAATGACCTGAATGTTCAACCGATGACACAAAATCCCTTATTGGACGCACAAGATTGGTTAAAAACCCTAATTGGACGAGAATAAGCCTTGGGAGGACGAAAAATGACCTAAATGTTCAACCAATGACACAGATGTACTTATTGGATGCACAAGATTGGTTAATAACCCTAATTGGACGAGAATAAGCCTTGGGAGGAAGAAAATGACCTAAATGTTCAACCAATGACACAAAATCACTTATTGGATGCACAAGATTGGTTAAAAACCCTAATTGGACGAGAATAAGCCTAGGGAGGACAAAATGACCTAAATAATCAACCAAGGACACAAAATCACTTATTGGATGCACAAGATTGGTTAAAACCCCTAATTGGACGAGAAAAAGCCTTGGGAGGACGAAAATGACCTAAATGTTCAACCAATGACACAAAATCACTTATTGGATGCACAAGATTGGTTCAAAACCCTAATTGGACGAGAATAAGACTTGGGAGGACGAAAATGACCTAAATGTTCAACCAATGACACAAAATCACTTATTGGATGCACAAGAATGGTTAAAAACCCTAATTGGACGAGAATAAGCTTTGGGAGGACGAAAATGACCTAAATGTTCAACCAATGACACAAAGGTACTTATTGGATGCACAAGATTGGTTAAAAACCCTAATTGGATGAGAATAAGCCTAGGGAGGAGGAAAATGACCTAAATGTTCAACCAATGACACAAATGTACTTATTGGATGCACTAGATTGGTTAAAAACCCCAATTGCACGAGAATAAGCCTTGGGATGACGAAAATGACCTAAATGTTCAAACAATGACACAAAATCACTTATTGGATGCACAAGATTGGTTAAAAACCCTAATTGGACGAGAATAAGGCTAGGGAGGACGAAAATGCCCTAAATGTTCAACCAATGACACAAAATCACTTATTGGATGCACAAGATTGGTTAAAACCCCTAATTGTACGAGAATAAGCCTTGGGAGGACGAAAATGACCTAAATGTTCAACCAATGACACAAATGCACTTATTGGATGCACAAGATTTATTAAAAACCCTAATTGGACGAGAATAAGCCTTGGGAGGACGAAAATGACCTAAATGTTCAAGCAATGACACAAAATCACTTATTGGATGCACAAGATTGGTTAAAAACCCTAATTGGACGAGAAAAAGCCTTGGAAGGACGAAAATGACCTAAATGTTCAAGCAATGACACAAAATCACTTATTGGATGCACAAAATTGGTTAAAATCCCTAATTGGACGAGAATATGCCTTGGGAAGACGAAAATGACCTAAATGTTCAACCAATGACACAAAATCACTTATTGGATGCACAAGATTGGTTAAAAACCCTAATTGGACGAGAATAAGCCTTGGAAGGACAAAAATGACCTAAATGTTCAACTAATGACACAAATGTACTTATTGGATGCACAAGATTGGTTAAAAACCCTAATTGGACGAGAATAAGCCTTGAGAGGACGAAAATCACCTAAATTTTCAACCAATGACACAGATGTACTTATTGGATGCACAAGATTGGTTAATAACCCTAATTGGACGAGAATAAGCCTTGGGAGGAACAAAATGACCTAAATGTTCAACCAATGACGCAAAATCACTTATTGGATGCACAAGATTGGTT
>JBBPBP010000522.1:0-16052 GCA_037974735.1 Cicer chorassanicum
AAAATGACCTAAATGTTCAACCAATGACACAAAATCACTTATTGGATGCACAAGAATGGTTAAAAACCCTAATTGGACGAGAATAAGCTTTGGGAGGACGAAAATAACCTAAATGTTCAACCAATGACACAAATGTACTTATTGGATGCACAAGATTGGTTAAAACCCTAATTGGATGAGAATAAGCCTAGAGAGGACGAAAATGACATAAATGTTCAACCAATGACACAAAATCACTTATTGGATGCACAAGATTGTTTAAAAACCCTAATTGGACGAGAATAAGCCTTGGGAGGACGAAAATGACCTAAATGTTCAACCAATGACACAAAATCACTTATTGGATGCACATGATTGGTTAAAATCTCTAATTGGACGAGAATAAGCCTTGGGAGGTCGAAGATGACCTAAATGTTCAACCAATGAAACAAATGTACTTATTAGATGCACAAGATTGGTTAAAAATCCTAATTGGACAAGAATAAGCCTTGGGAGGACGAACATGACCTAAATGTTCAACCAATGACACAAATGTACTTATTGGATGCACAAGATTGGTTAAAAACCCTAATTGGACGAGAATAAGCCTAGGGAGGACGAAAATGACCTAAATGTTCAACCAATGACACAAAGGTACTTATTGGATGCACAAGATTTATTAAAAACCCTAATTGGACGAGAATAAGCCTTGGGAGGACGAAAATGACCTAAATGTTCAACCAATGACACAAATGTACTTATTGGATGCACAAGATTGGTTCAAAACCCTAATTGGACGAGAATAAGCCTTGGGAGGACGAAAATGAACTAAATGTTCAACCAATGACACAAATGTACTTATTGGATGCACAAGATTGGTTAAAAACCCTAATTGGACGAGAATAAGCCTTGGGAGGACGAAAATGACCTAAATGTTCAACCAATGAAACAAATGTACTTATTGGATGCACAAGATTGGTTAAAAACCCTATTTGGACGAGAATAAGCCTAGGGAGGATGAAAATGACCTAAATGTTTAACCAATGACACAAAATCACTTATTGGATGCACAAGATTGGTTAAAAACCCTATTTGGACGAGAATAAACATAGGGAGGATGAAAATGACCTAAATGTTCAACCAATGACACAAAATCACTTATTGGATGCAGAAGATTGGTTAAAAACCCTAAGTGGACGAAAATAAGCCTTGGGAGGACGAAAATGACCTAAATGTTCAATCAATGACACAAATGTACTTATTGGATGCACAAGATTGGTTCAAAACCCTAATTGGACGAGAATAAGCCTTGGGAGAACGAAAATGACCTAAATGTTCAACCAATGACACAAAATCACTTATTGGATGCAGAAGATTAGTTAAAAACCCTAATATGACGAGAATAAGCCTAGGGACGACGAAAATGAACTAAATGTTCAACCAATGACACAAATGTACTTATTGGATGCACAAGATTGGTTAAAAACCCTATTTGGACGAGAATAAGCATAGGGAGGATGAAAATGACCTAAATGTTCAACCAATGACACAAAATCACTTATTGGATGCAGCAGATTGGTTAAAAACCCTAATTGGACGAGAATAAGCCTTGGGAGGACGAAAATGACCTAAATGTTCAACCAATGACACAAAATCACTTATTGGATGCACAAGATTGGTTAAAAACCCTAATTGGACGAGAATAAGTCTTGGGAGGACGAAAATGACCTAAATGTTAAACCAATGACAGAAAATCACTTATTGGATGCACAAGATTGGTTAAAAACCCTAATTGGACGAGAATAAGTCTTGGGAGGACGAAAATGACCTAAATGTTAAACCAATGACATAAAATCACTTATTGGATGCACAAGATTGGTTAAAAACCCTAATTGGACGAGAATAAGCATAGGGAGGACGAAAATGACCTAAATGTTCAACCAATGACAAAAAATCACTTATTGGATGCACAAGATTGGTTAAAAACCCTAATTGGACGAGAATAAGCCTTGGGAGGACGAAAATGACCTAAATGTTCAACCAATGACACAAAATCACTTATTGGATGCACAAGATTGGTTAAAAACCCTAATTGGACGAGAATAAGCCTTGGGAGGATGAAAATGACCTAAATGTTCAACCAATGACACAAAATCACTTATTGGATGCAGAAGATTGGTTAAAAACCCTAATTGGACGAGAATAAGCCTTGGGAGGACGAAAATGATCTAAATGTTCAACCAATGACACAAAATCACTTATTGGATGCACAAGATTGGTTAAAAACCCTAATTGGACGAGAATAAGCCTTGGGAGGACGAAAATGACCTAAATGTTCAACCAATGACACAAAATCACTTATTGGATGCACAAGATTGGTTAAAAACCCTAATTGGACGAGAATAAGCCTTGGGAGGACGAAAATGACCTAAATGTTCAACCAATGACACAAAATCACTTATTGGATGCACAAGATTGGTTAAAAACCCTAATTGGGCGAGAATAAGTCTTGGGAGGACGAAAATGACCTAAATGTTCAACCAATGACACAAATGTACTTATTGGATGCACAAGATTGCTTAAAAACCCTAATTGGACGAGAATAAGCCTTGGGAGGACGAAAATGACCTAAATGTTCAAACAATGACACAAAATCACTTATTGGATGCACAAGATTGGTTAAAAACCCTAATTGGACGAGAATAAGCCTTGGGGGGACGAAAATGACCTAAATGTTCAACCAATGACACAAAATCACTTATTGGATGCACAAGATTGGTTAAAAACCCTAATTGGACGAGAATAAGCCTAGGGAGGACGAAAATGACCTAAATGTTCAACCAATGACACAAATGTACTTATATGTTGCACAAGATTGGTTAAAAACCCTAATTGGACGAGAATAAGCCTTGGGAGGACGAAAATGACCTAAATGTTCAACCAATGACACAAAATCACTTATTGGATGCACAAGATTGGTTAAAAACCCTAATTGGACGAGAATAAGCCTAGGGAGGACGAAAATGACCTAAATGTTCAACCAATGACACAAATGTACTTATGGGATGCACAAGATTGGTTTAAAACCCTAATTGGACGAGAATAAGCCTAGGGAGGATGAAAATGACCTAAATGTTCAACCAACGACACAAAATCACTTATTGGATGCACAAGATTGGTTAAAAACCCTAATTGGACGAGAATAAGCCTAGGGAGGACGAAAATGACCTAAATGTTCAACCAATGACACAAAATCACTTATTGGATGCACAAGATTGGTTAAAAACCCTAATTGGACTAGAATAAGCCTTGGGAGGACGAAAATGTCCTAAATGTTCAACAAATGACAAAAATGTACTTATTGGATGGACAAGATTGGTTAAAAACCCTAATTGGACGAGAATAAGCCTTGGGAGGACGAAAATGACCTAAATGTTTAACCAATGACACAAAATCACTTATTGGATGCACAAGATTGGTTAAAAACCCTAATTGGACGAGAATAAGCCTTGGGAGGACGAAAATGACCTAAATGTTCAACCAATGACACAAAATCACTTATTGGATGCACAAGATTGGTTAAAAACCCTAATTGGACAAGAATAAGCCTTGGGAGAACGAAACTGACCTAAATGTTCAACCAATGACACAAAATCACTTATTGGATGCACAAGATTGGTTAAAAACCCTAATTGGACGAGAATAAGCCTTGGGAGGACGAAAATGACCTAAATGTTCAACCAATGACACAAAATCACTTATTGGATGCACAAGATTGGTTAAAATCCATAATTGGACGAGAATAAGCCTTGGGAGGAGGAAAATGACGTAAATGTTCAACCAATGGCACAAAATCACTTATTGGATGCACAAGATTGGTTAAAAACCCTAATTGGACGAGAATAAGCCTAGGAAGGACGAAAATGACTTAAATGTTCAACCAATGGCACAAAATCACTTATTGGATGCACAAGATTGTTTAAAAACCCTAATTGGACGAGAATAAGCCTAGGGAGGACGAAAATGACCTAAATGTTCAACCAATGACACAAAATTACTTATTGGATGCACAAGATTGGTTAAAAACCCTAATTGGACGAGAATAAGCCTTGGGAGGACGAAAATGACCTAAATGTTCAACCAATGACACAAAATCACTTATTGGATGCACAAGAATGGTTAAAAACCCTAATTGGACGAGAATAAGCTTTGGGAGGACGAAAATAACCTAAATGTTCAACCAATGACACAAATGTACTTATTGGATGCACAAGATTGGTTAAAACCCTAATTGGATGAGAATAAGCCTAGAGAGGACGAAAATGACATAAATGTTCAACCAATGACACAAAATCACTTATTGGATGCACAAGATTGTTTAAAAACCCTAATTGGACGAGAATAAGTCTTGGGAGGACGAAAATGAACTAAATGTTCAAACAATGACACAAAATCACTTATTGGATGCACAAGATTGGTTAAAAACCCTAATTGGACGAGAAAAAGCCTTGGGAGGACGAAAATGACCTAAATGTTCAACCAATGACACAAAATCACTTATTGGATGCACAAGATTGGTTAAAAACCCTAATTGGATGAGAATAGGCCTAGGGAGGACGAAAATGACCTAAATGTTCAACCAATGACACAAATGTACTTATTGGATGCACAAGATTTATTAAAAACCCTAATTGGACGAGAATAAGCCTTGGGAGGACGAAAATGACCTAAATGTTCAAGCAATGACACAAAATCACTTATTGGATGCACAAGATTGGTTAAAAACCCTAATTGGACGAGAAAAAGCCTTGGAAGGACGAAAATGACCTAAATGTTCAACCAATGACTCAAAATCACTTATTGGATGCACAAGATTGGGTCAAAACCCTAATTGGACGAGAATAAGATTTGGGAGGACGATAATGACATAAATGTTCAACAAATGACACAAAATCACTTATTGGATGCACAAGAATGGTTAAAAACCCTAATTGGACGAGAATAAGCTTTGGGAGGACGAAAATGACCTAAATGTTCAACCAATGACACAAATGTACTTATTGGATGCACAAGATTGGTTAAAACCCTAATTGGATGAGAATAAGCCTAGGGAGGACGAAAATGACATAAATGTTTAACCAATGACACAAAATCACTTATTGGATGCACAAGATTGTTTAAAAACCCTAATTGGACGAGAATAAGCCTTGGGAGGACGAAAATGACCTAAATGTTCAACCAATGACACAAAATCACTTATTGGATGCACAAGATTGGTTAAAAACCCTAATTGGACGAGAATAAGCCTTGGGAGGACGAAAATGACCTAAATGTTCAACCAATGACACAAAATCACTTATTGGATGCACAAGATTGGTTAAAAACCCTAACAGGATGAGAATAAGCTTTGGGAGGAGGAAAATAATCTAAATGTTCAACCAATGATACAAAATCACTTATTGGATGCACAAGATTGGTAGAGAAACCTAATTGGACGAGAATAAGCCTTGGGAGCACGAAAATGACCTAAATGTTCAACCAATGATACAAATATACTTATAGGATGCACAAGATTGGTTAAAAATCCTAATTGGACGAGAATAAGCCTAGGGAGGACGAAAATGACCTAAATGTTCAACCAATGACACAAAATCACTTATTGGATGCACAAGATTGGTTAAAAACCCTAATTGGACGAGAATAAGCCTTGGGAGGACGAAAATGACCTAAATGTTCAACCAATGACACAAAATCACTTATTGGATGCACAAGATTGGTTAAAAAACCCTAATTGGATGAGAATAAGCCTTGGGAGGACGAAAATGACCTAAATGTTCAACCGATGACACAAAATCACTTATTGGATGCACAAGATTGGTTAAAAACCCTAATTGGACGAGAATAAGCCTTGGGAGGACGAAAATGACCTAAATGTTCAACCAATGACACAAAATCACTTATTGGATGCACAAGATTGGTTAAAAACCCTAATAGTACGAGAATATGCCTTGGGAGAACGGAAATGGCCTAAATGTTCAACCAATGGCACAAAATCACTTATTGGATGCACAAGATTGTTAAAAAACCCTAATTGGACGAGAATAAGCCTAGGGAGGACGAAAATGACCTAAATGTTCAACCAATGACACAAAACCACTTATTGGATGCACAAGATTGGTTAAAAACCCTAATTGGACGAGAATAAGCCTTGGGAGGACGAAAATGACCTAAATGTTCAACCAATGACACTTAATCACTTATTGGATGCACAAGATTGGTTAAAAACCCTAATTGGACGAGAATAAGCCTTGGGAGGACGAAAATGACCTAAATGTTCAACCAATGACACAAAATCACTTATTGGATGCACAAGATTGGTTAAAAACCATAATTTGACGAGAATAAGCCTTGGGAGGACGAAAATGACCTAAATGTTCAACCAATGACACAAAATCACTTATTGGATGCACAAGATTGGTTAAAAACCCTAATTGGACGAGAATAAGCCTTGGGAGGACGAAAATGACCTAAATGTTCAACCAATGACACAAAATCACTTATTGGATGCACAAGATTGGTTAAAAACCCTAATTGGCCGAGAATACGCCTTGGGAGGACGAAAATGACCTAAATGTTCAACCAATGACACAAATGTACTTATTGGATGCACAAGATTGGTTAAAAACCCTAATTGGACGAGAATAAGCCTTGGGAGGACGAAAATGACCTAAATGTTCAAACAATGACACAAAATCACTTATCGGATGCACAAGATTGGTTCAAAACCCTAATTGGACGAGAATAAGCCTAGGGAGGACAAAAATGACCTAAATGTTCAACCAATGACACAAATGTACTTATTGGATGCACAAGATTTATTAAAAACCCTAATTGGACGAGAATAAGTCTTGGGAGGACGAAAATGACCTAAATGTTCAACCAATGACACAAATGTACTTATTGGATGCACAAGATTTATTAAAAACCCAAATTGGACGAGAATAAGTCTTGGGAGGACGAAAATGACCTAAATGTTCAAGCAATGACACAAAATCACTTATTGGATGCACAAGATTGGTTAAAAACCCTAATTGGACGAGAAAAAGCCTTGGAAGGACGAAAATGACCTAAATGTTCAACCAATGACACAAAATCACTTATTGGATGCACAAGATTGGTTCAAAACCCTCATTGGACGAGAATAAGACTTGGGATGACAAAAATGACCTAAATGTTCAACCAATGACACAAAATCACTTATTGGATGCACAAGAATGGTTAAAAACCCTAATTGGACGAGAATAAGCTTTGGGAGGACGAAAATAACCTAAATGTTCAACCAATGACACAAATGTACTTATTGGATGCACAAGATTGGTTAAAACCCTAATTGGATGAGAATAAGCCTAGAGAGGACGAAAATGACATAAATGTTCAACCAATGACACAAAATCACTTATTGGATGCACAAGATTGTTTAAAAACCCTAATTGGACGAGAATAAGGCTTGGGAGGACGAAAATGACCTAAATGTTCAACCAATGACACAAAATCACTTATTGGATGCACAAGATTGGTTAAAATCTCTAATTGGACGAGAATAAGCCTTGGGAGGTCGAAGATGACCTAAATGTTCAACCAATGAAACAAATGTACTTATTAGATGCACAAGATTGGTTAAAAATCCTAATTGGACGAGAATAAGCCTTGGGAGGACGAACATGACCTAAATGTTCAACCAATGACACAAATGTACTTATTGGATGAACAAGAATGGTTAAAAACCCTAATTAGACGAGAATAAGCCTAGGGAGGACGAAAATGACCTAAATGTTCAACCAATGACACAAATGTACTTATTGGATGCACAAGATTTATTAAAAACCCTAATTGGACGAGAATAAGCCTTGGGAGGACGAAAATGACCTAAATGTTCAAGCAATGACACAAAATCACTTATTGGATGCACAAGATTGGTTCAAAACCCTAATTGGACGAGAAAAAGCCTTGGAAGGACGAAAATGACGTAAATGTTCAACCAATGACACAAAATCACTTATTGGATGCACAAGATTGGTTAAAAACCCTAATTGGACGAGAATAAGCCTAGGGAGGACGAAAATGACCTAAATAATCAACCAAGGACACAAAATCACTTATTGGATGCACAAGATTGGTAAAAACCCCAAATTGTACAAGAATAAGCCTTGGGGGGACGAAAATGACCTAAATGTTCAACCAATGACACAAATGTACTTATTGGATGCACAAGATTGGTTAAAAACCCTAATTGGACGAGAATAAGCCTTGGGAGGACGAAAATGAACTAAATGTTCAAACAATGACACAAAATCACTTATTGGATGCACAAGATTGGTTCAAACCCCTATTTGTACGAGAATAAGCCTTGGGAGGACGAAAATGACCTAAATGTTCAAGCAATGACACAAATGTACTTATTGGATGCACAAGATTGGTTAAAAACCCTAATTGGACGAGAATAAGCCTTGGGAGGACGAAAATGACCTAAATGTTCAAGCAATGACACAAAATCACTTATTGGATGCACAAGATTGGTTAAAAACCCTAATTGGATGAGAATAGGCCTAGGGAGGACGAAAATGACCTAAATGTTCAACCAATGACACAAATGTACTTATTGGATGCACAAGATTGGTTCAAAACCCTAATTGGACGAGAATAAGCCTTGGGAGGACGAAAATGAACTAAATGTTCAAACAATGACACAAAATCACTTATTGGATGCACAAGATTGGTTCAAACCCCTATTTGTACGAGAATAAGCCTTGGGAGGACGAAAATGACCTAAATGTTCAAGCAATGACACAAAATCACTTATTGGATGCACAAGATTGTTTAAAAACCCTAATTGGACGAGAATAAGCCTTAGGAGGACGAAAATGACCTAAATGTTCAAGCAATGACACAAAATCACTTATTGGATGCACAAGATTGGTTAAAAACCCTAATTGGACGAGAATAGGCCTAGGGAGGACGAAAATGACCTAAATGTTCAACCAATGACACAAATGTACTTATTGGATGCACAAGATTTATTAAAAACCCTAATTGGACGAGAATAAGCCTTGGGAGGACGAAAATGACCTAAATGTTCAACCAATGACACAAAATCACTTATTGGATGCACAAGATTGGTTCAAAACCCTAATTGGACGAGAATAAGCCTTCGGAGGACGAAAACGACCGAAATGTTCAACCAATGACACAAATGTACTTCTTGGATGCACAAGATTGGTTAAAAACCCTAATTGGACGAGAATAAGCCTTGGGAGGACGAAAATGACCTAAATGTTCAACCAATGACACAAAATCACTTATTGGATGCACAAGATTGGTTAAAAACCCTAATTGGACGAGAATAAGCCTTGGGAGGTCGAAGATGACCTAAATGTTCAACCAATGAAACAAATGTACTTATTAGATGCACAAGATTGGTTAAAAATCCTAATTGGATGAGAATAAGCCTTGGGAGGACGAACATGACCTAAATGTTCAACCAATGACACAAATGTACTTATTGGATGCACAAGAATGGTTAAAAACCCTAATTGGACGAGAATAAGCCTAGGGAGGACGAAAATGACCTAAATGTTCAACCAATGACACAAATGTACTTATTGGATGCACAAGATTGATTAAAAACCCTAATTGGACGAGAATAAGCCTTGGGAGGACGAAAATGACCTAAATGTTCAAGCAATGACACAAAATCACTTATTGGATGCACAAGATTGGTTAAAAACCCTAATTGGACGAGAAAAAGCCTTGGAAGGACGAAAATGACCTAAATGTTCAACCAATGACTCAAAATCACTTATTGGATGCACAAGATTGGGTCAAAACCCTAATTGGACGAGAATAAGATTTGGGAGGACGATAATGACATAAATGTTCAACAAATGACACAAAATCACTTATTGGATGCACAAGAATGGTTAAAAACCCTAATTGGACGAGAATAAGCTTTGGGAGGACGAAAATGACCTAAATGTTCAATCAATGACACAAATGTACTTATTGGATGCACAAGATTGGTTAAAACCCTAATTGGATGAGAATAAGCCTAGGGAGGACGAAAATGACATAAATGTTTAACCAATGACACAAAATCACTTATTGGATGCACAAGATTGTTTAAAAACCCTAATTGGACGAGAATAAGCCTTGGGAGTACGAAAATGACCTAAATGTTCAACCAATGACACAAAATCACTTATTGGATGCACAAGATGTGTTAAAAACTCTAATTGGACGAGAATAAGCCTTGGGAGGACGAAGATGACCTAAATGTTCAACCAATGACACAAATGTCCTTATTGGATGCACAAGATTGGTTAAAAATCCTAATTGGACGAGAATAAGCCTTGGGAGGACGAACATGACCTAAATGTTCAACCAATGACACAAATGTACTTATTGGATGCACAAGATTGGTTAAAAACTCTAATTGGACGAGAATAAGCCTTCGGAGGACGAAAATGAACTAAATGTTCAAACAATGATACAAAATCACTTATTGGATGCACAAGATTGGTTAAAAACCCTAAATGGACGAGAAAAAGCCTTGGGAGGACGAAAATGACCTAAATGTTCAACCAATGACACAAAATCACTTATTGGATGCACAAGATTGGTTAAAAACCCTAATTGGACGAGAATAAGCCTTGGGAGGACGAAAATGACCTAAATGTTCAAACAATGATACAAAATCACTTATTGGATGCACAAGATTGGTTAAAAACCCTAATTAGACGAGAATAAGCCTTGGGAGGACGAAAATGACCTAAATAATCAACCAAGGCTACAAAATCAC
This sequence comes from Cicer chorassanicum, assembly GCA_037974735.1. Classification (NCBI taxonomy): domain Eukaryota; kingdom Viridiplantae; phylum Streptophyta; class Magnoliopsida; order Fabales; family Fabaceae; genus Cicer; species Cicer chorassanicum. Next base: position 10,835 of record JBBPBP010000522.1, read on the forward strand.
TTATTGGATGCACAAGATTGGTTAAAACCCCTAATTGTACGAGAATAAGCCTTGGGAGGACGAAAATGACCTAAATGTTCAATCAATGACACAAATGTACTTATTGGATGCACAAGATTTATTAAAAACCCTAATTGGACGAGAATAAGCCTTGGGAGGACGAAAATGACCTAAATGTTCAAGCAATGACACAAAATCACTTATTGGATGCACAAGATTGGTTAAAAACCCTAATTGGACGAGAAAAAGCCTTGGAAGGACGAAAATGACCTAAATGTTCAACCAATGACACAAAATCACTTATTGGATGCACAAGATTGGTTCAAAACCCTAATTCGACGAGAATAAGATTTGGGAGGACGATAATGACATAAATGTTCAACCAATGACACAAATGTACTTATTGGATGCACAAGATTGGTTAAAAACCCTAATTGGACGAGAATAAGCCTAGGGAGGACGAAAATGACCTAAATGTTCAACCAATGACACAAAGGTACTTATTGGATGCACAAGATTTATTAAAAACCCTAATTGGACGAGAATAAGCCTTGGGAGGACGAAAATGACCTAAATGTTCAACCAATGACACAAATGTACTTATTGGATGCACAAGATTGGTTAAAACCCTAATTGGATGAGAATAAGCCTAGGGATGACGAAAATGACATAAATGTTCAACCAATGACACAAAATCACTTATTGGATGCACAAGATTGTTTAAAAACCCTAATTGGACGAGAAAAAGCCTTGGGAGGACGAAAATGACCTAAATGTTCAACCAATGACACAAATGTACTTATTGGATGCACAAGATTGGTTAAAAACCCTAATTGGACGAGAATAAGCCTAGGGAGGACGAAAATGACCTACATGTTCAACCAATGACACAAATGTACTTATTGGATTCACAAGATTGGTTCAAACCCCTAATTGGAGGAGAATAAGCCTTGGGAGGATGAAAATGACCTAAATGTTCAACCAATGACACAAAATCACTTATTGGATGCACAAGATTGGTTAAAAACCCTAATTGGACGAGAATAAGCCTAGGGAGGACGAAAATGACCTAAATGTTCAACCAATGACACAAAATCACTTATTGGATGCACAAGATTGGTTAAAAACCCTAATTGGACGAGAATATGCCTTGGGATGACGAAAATGTCCTAAATGTTCAACAAATGACACAAATGTACTTATTGGATGCACAAGATTGGTTAAAAACCCTAATTGGACGAGAATAAGCCTTGGGAGGACGAAAATGACCTAAATGTTCAACCAATGACACAAAATCACTTATTGGATGCACAAGATTGGTTAAAAACCCTAATTGGACGGGAATAAGCATTGGGAGGACGAAAATGACCTAAATGTTCAACAAATGACACAAAATCACTAATTGGATGCAAAAGATTGGTTAAAAACCCTAATTGGACGAGAATAAGCCTTGGGAGGACGCAAATGACCTAAATGTTCAACCAATAGCACAAAATCACTTATTGGATGCACAAGATTGGTTAAAAACCCTAATTGGACGAGAATAAGCCTAAGGAGGACGAAAATGACCTAAATGTTCAACCAATGACACAAAATCACTTATTGGATGCACAAGATTGGTTAAAAACCCTAATTGGACGAGAATAAGCCTGTGGAGGAAGAAAATGACCTAAATATTCAGCCAATGACACAAAATCTCTTATTGGATGCACAAGATTGGTTATAAACCCTAATTGGAAGAGAATAAGCCTTGGGAGGACGAAAATGACCTAAATGTTCAACCAATGACACAAAATTACTTATTGGATGCACAAGATTGGTTAAAAACCCTAATTGGACGAGAATAAGCCTTGGGAGGACGAAAATGACCTAAATGTTCAACCAATGACACAAAATGTACTTATTGGATGCACAAGATTGGTTAAAAACCCTAATTGGACGAGAATAAGCCTTGGGAGGACGAAAATGACCTAAATGTTCAACCAATGACACAAATGTACTTATTGGATGCACAAGATTGGTTAAAAACCCTAATTGGACGGGAATAAGCCTTGGGAGGACGAAAATGACCTAAATGTTCAAAAAATGACACAAAATCACTAATTGGATGCAAAAGATTGGTTAAAAACCCTAATTGGACGAGAATAAGCCTTGGGAGGACGCAAATGACCTAAATGTTCAACCAATAGCACAAAATCACTTATTGGATGCACAAGATTGGTTAAAAACCCTAATTGGACGAGAATAAGCCTAGGGAGGACGAAAATGACCTAAATGTTCAACCAATGACACCAAATCTCTTATTGGATGCACAAGATTGGTTAAAAACCCTAATTGGACGAGAATAAGCCTTGGGAGGACGAAAATGACCTAAATGTTCAACCAATGACACAAAATCACTTATTGGATGCACAAGATTGGTTAAAAACCCTAATTGGACGAGAATAAGCCTTGGGAGGTCGAAGATGACCTAAATGTTCAACCAATGAAACAAATGTACTTATTAGATGCACAAGATTGGTTAAAAATCCTAATTGGATGAGAATAAGCCTTGGGAGGACGAACATGACCTAAATGTTCAACCAATGACACAAATGTACTTATTGGATGCACAAGAATGGTTAAAAACCCTAATTGGACGAGAATAAGCCTAGGGAGGACGAAAATGACCTAAATGTTCAACCAATGACACAAATGTACTTATTGGATGCACAAGATTTATTAAAAACCCTAATTGGATGAGAATAAGCCTGGGGAGGACGAAAATGACCTAAATGTTCAAGCAATGACACAAAATCACTTATTGGATGCACAAGATTGTTTAAAAACCCTAATTGGACGAGAAAAAGCCTTGGGAGGACGAAAATGACCTAAATGTTCAACCAATGACACAAATGTACTTATTGGATGCACAAGATTGGTTAAAAACCCTAATTGGACGAGAATAAGCCTTGGGAGGACGAAAATCACCGAAATTTTCAACCAATGACACAGATGTACTTATTGGATGCACAAGATTGGTTAATAACCCTAATTGGACGAGAATAAGCCTTGGGAGGACGAAAATGACCTAAATGTTCAAGCAATGACACAAAATCACTTATTGGATGCACAAAATTGGTTAAAATCCCTAATTGGACGAGAATATGCCTTGGGAAGACGAAAATGACCTAAATGTTCAACCAATGACACAAAATCACTTATTAGATGCACAAGATTGGTTAAAAACCCTAATTGGACGAGAATAAGCCTTGGAAGGACAAAAATGACCTAAATGTTCAACCAATGACACAAATGTACTTATTGGATGCACAAGATTGGTTAAAAACCCTAATTGGACGAGAATAAGCCTTGGGAGGACGAAAATCTTCTAAATTTTCAACCAATGACACAGATGTACTTATTGGATGCACAAGATTGGTTAATAACCCTAATTGGACGAGAATAAGCCTTGGGAGGAACAAAATGACCTAAATGTTCAACCAATGACACAAAATCACTTATTGGATGCACAAGATTGGTTAAAAACCCTAATTGGACGAGAATAAGCCTAGGGAGGACGAAAATTACCTAAATAATCAACCAATTACACAAAATCACTTATTGGATGCACAAGATTTGTTAAAACCCCTAATTGTACGAGAATAAGCCTTAGGAGGACGAAAATGACCTAAATGTTCAACCAATGACACAAATGTACTTATTGGATGCACAAGATTGGTTAAAAACCCTAATTGGACGAGAATAACCCTTGGGAGGACGAAAATGACCTAAATGTTCAAACAATGATACAAAATCACTTATTGGATGCACAAGATTGGTTAAAAACCCTAATTAGACGAGAATAAGCCTTGGGAGGACGAAAATGACCTAAATAATCAACCAAGGCTACAAAATCACTTATTGGATGCACAAGATTGGTTAAAACCCCTAATTGTACGAGAATAAGCCTTGGGAGGACGAAAATGACCTAAATGTTCAATCAATGACACAAATGTACTTATTGGATGCACAAGATTTATTAAAAACCCTAATTGGACGAGAATAAGCCTTGGGAGGACGAAAATGACCTAAATGTTCAAGCAATGACACAAAATCACTTATTGGATGCACAAGATTGGTTAAAAACCCTAATTGGACGAGAAAAAGCCTTGGAAGGACGAAAATGACCTAAATGTTCAACCAATGACACAAAATCACTTATTGGATGCACAAGATTGGTTCAAAACCCTAATTCGACGAGAATAAGATTTGGGAGGACGATAATGACATAAATGTTCAACCAATGACACAAAATCACTTATTGGATGCACAAGAATGGTTAAAAACCCTAATTGGATGAGAATAAGCTTTGGGAGGACGAAAATGACCTAAATGTTCAACCAATGACACAAAATCACTTATTGGATGCACAAGAATGGTTAAAAACCCTAATTGGACGAGAATAAGCTTTGGGAGGACGAAAATGACCTAAATGTTTAACCAATGACACAAATGTACTTATTGGATGCACAAGATTGGTTAAAACCCTAATTGGATGAGAATAAGCATAGGGAGGACAAAAATGACATAAATGTTCAACCAATGACACAAAATCACTTATTGGATGCACAAGATTGTTTAAAAACCCTAATTGGACGAGAAAAAGCCTTGGGAGGACGAAAATGACCTAAATGTTCAACCAATGACACAAATGTACTTATTGGATGCACAAGATTGGTTAAAAACCCTAATTGGACGAGAATAAGCCTTGGGAGGACGAAAATGAACTAAATGTTCAACCAATGACACAAAATCACTTATTGGATGCACAAGATTGTTTAAAAACCCTATTTGTACGAGAATAAGCCTTGGGAGGACGAAAATGACCTAAATGTTCAACCAATGACACAAAATCACTTATTGGATGCACAAGATTGGTTAAAAACCCTAATTGGACGAGAATAAGCCTTGGGAGGTCGAAGATGACCTAAATGTTCAACCAATGAAACAAATGTACTTATTAGATGCACAAGATTGGTTAAAAATCCTAATTGGATGAGAATAAGCCTTGGGAGGACGAACATGACCTAAATGTTCAACCAATGACACAAATGTACTTATTGGATGCACAAGAATGGTTAAAAACCCTAATTGGACGAGAATAAGCCTAGGGAGGACGAAAATGACCTAAATGTTCAACCAATGACACAAATGTACTTATTGGATGCACAAGATT
>JBBPBP010000523.1:0-44664 GCA_037974735.1 Cicer chorassanicum
TATTCTCGTCCAATTAGGGTTTTTAACCAATCTTGTGCATCCAATAAGTACATTTGTGTCATTGGTTAAACATTTAGGTCATTTTCGTCCTCCCAAGGCTTATTCTCGTACAATTAGGGGTTTTAACCAATCTTGTGCATCCAATAAGTGATTTTGTGTCCTTGGTTGATTATTTAGGTCATTTTCGTCCTCCCAAGGCTTATTCTCGTCTAATTAGGGTTTTTAACCAATCTTGTGCATCCAATAAGTGATTTTGTGTCATTGGTTGAACATTTAGGTCATTTTCGTCCTCTCAAGGCTTATTCTCGTCCAATTAGGGTTTTTAACCATTCTTGTCCATCCAATAAGTGATTTTGTGTCATTGTTTAAACATTTAGGTCATTTTCGTCCTCCCTAGGCTTATTCTCGTCCAATTAGGGTTTTTAAGCAATCTTGTGCATCCAATAAGAAATTTTTGTCATTGGTTGAACATTTAGGTCATTTTCGTCTTCCCAAGGCATATTCTCATCCAATTAGGGTTTTTAACCAATATTGTGCATCCAATAAGTGATTTTGTGTCATTGGTTGAACATTTAGGTCATTTTCGTCCTCCCAAGGCTTATTCTCATCCAGTTAGGGTTTTTAACCAATCTTGTGATTCCAATAAGTTATTTTGTGTCATTGGTTGAACATTTAGGTCATTTTCGTCCTCCCTAGGCTTATTCTCATCCAATTAGGATTTTTAACCAATCTTGTGCATCCAATAAGTACATTTGTGTCATTGGTTGAACATTTAGGTCATTTTCGTCCTCCCAAAGCTTATTCTCGTCCGATTAGGGTTTTTAACCATTCTTGTGCATCCAATAAGTGATTTTGTGTCATTGGTTGAACATTTAGGTCATTTTGTTCCTCCCAAGGCTTATTCTCGTCCAATTAGGGTTATTAACCAATCTTGTGCATCCAATAAGTACATCTGTGTCATTGGTTGAAAATTTAGGTGATTTTCATCCTCCCAAGGCTTATTCTCGTCCAATTAGGGTTTTTAACCAATCTTGTGCATCCAATAAGTGATTTTGTGTCATTGTTTGAACATTTAGGTCATTTTCGTCCTCCCAAGGCATATTCTCGTCCAATTAGGGTTTTTAACCAATCTTGTGCATTCAATAAGTGATTTTGTGCCATTAGTTGAACATTTAGGTCATTTTCTTCCTCCCAAGGCTTATTCTCGTCCAATTAGGGTTTTTAACCAATCTTTTGCATCCAATAAGTACTTTTTGTGTCATTGGTTGAACATTTAGGTCATTTTCGTCCTCCCTAGGCTTATTCTCGTCCAATTAGGGTTTTGAACCAATCTTGTGCATCCGATAAGTGATTTTGTGTCATTGTTTGTACATTTAGCTCATTTTTGTCCTCCCAAGGCTTATTCTCGTCCAATTAGGGTTTTGAACCAATCTTGTGCATCCAATAAGTGATTTTGTGTCATTGGTTGATCATTTAGGTCATTTTCGTCCTCCCAAGGCTTATTCTCGTCCAGTTAGGGTTTTTAACCAATCATGTGCATCCAATAAGTGATTTTGTGTCATTGGTTGAACATTTAGGTCATTTTCGTCATCCCAAGGCTTATTCTCGTACAATTAGGGGTTTTAACCAATCTTGTGCATCCAATAAGTGATTTTGTGTCCTTGGTTGATTATTTAGGTCATTTTCGTCCTCCCTAGGCTTATTCTCGTCCAATTAGGGTTTTTAACCAATCTTGTGCATCCAATAAGTGATTTTGTGTCATTGGTTGAACATTTAGGTCATTTTCATCCTCCCAAGGCTTATTCTCGTCCAATTAGAGTTTTTAACCAATCTTGTGCATCCAATAAGTACATTTGTGTCATTGGTTGAACATTTAGGTCATTTTCGTCCTCCCTAAGCTTATTCTCGTCCAATTAGGGTTTTTAACCAATCTTGTGCATCCAATAAGTACATTTGTGTCATTGGTTGAACATTTAGGTCATTTTCGTCCTCCCAAAGCTTATTCTCGTCCAATTAGGGTTTTTAACCATGCTTGTGCATCCAATAAGTGATTTTGTGTCATTGGTTGAACATTTAGGTCATTTTCGTCCTCCCAAGTCTTATTCTCGTCCAATTAGGGTTTTGAACCAATCTTGTGCATCCAATAAGTGATTTTGTGTCATTGGTTGAACATTTAGGTCATTTTCGTCCTCCCAAGTCTTATTCTCGTCCAATTAGGGTTTTGAACCAATCTTGTGCATCCAATAAGTGATTTTGTGTCATTGGTTGAACATTGAGGTCATTTTCGTCCTTCCAAGGCTTTTTCTCGTCCAATTAGGGTTTTTAACCAATCTTGTGCATCCAATAAGTGATTTTGTGTCATTGGTTGAACATTTAGGTCATTTTCGTCCTCCCTAGGCTTATTCTCGTCCAATTAGGGTTTTTAACCAATCTTGTGCATCCAATAAGTGATTTTGTGTCATTGGTTGAACATTTAGGTCATTTTCGTCCTCCCTAGGCTTATTCTCGTCCAATTAGGGTTTTTAACCAATCTTGTGCATCCAATAGGTGATTTTGTGTCATTTGTTGAACATTTAGGTCATTTTCGTCCTCCCTTAGCTTATTCTCGTCCAATTAGGGTTTTTAACCAATCTTGTGCATCCAATAAGTACATTTGTGTCATTGGTTGAACATTTAGGTCATTTTCGTCCTCCCTAGGCTTATTCTCGTCCAATTAGGGTTTTTAACCAATCTTGTGCATCCAATAAGTGATTTTTTGTCATTGGTTGAACATTTAAGTCATTTTCGTCCTCCCAAGGCTTATTCTCGTCCAATTAGGGTTTTTAACCAATCTTGTGCATCCAATAAGTACATTTGTGTCATTCGTTGAACTTTTAGGTCATTTTCGTCCTCCCAAGGCTTATTCTCGTCCAATTAGGGTTTTTAACCAATCTTGTGCATCCAATAAGTACATTTGCGTCATTGGTTGAACATTTAGGTCATTTTCGTCCTCCCAAAGCTTATTCTCAGCCAATTAGGGTTTTTAACCAATCTTGTGCATCCAATAAGTGATTTTGTGTCATTGGTTGAACATTTAGGTCATTTTCATCCTCCCTAGGCTTATTCTCGTCCAATTAGGGTTTTTAACCAATCTTGTGCATCCAATAAGTGATTTTGTGTCATTGGTTGAACATTTAGGTCATTTTCGTCCTCCCTAGTCTTATTCTCGTCCAATTAGGGTTTTGAACCAATCTTGTGCATCCAATAAGTGATTTTGTGTCATTGGTTGAACATTTAGGTCATTTTCGTCCTTCCAAGGCTTTTTCTCGTCCAATTAGGGTTTTTAACCAATCTTGTGCATCCAATAAGTGATTTTGTGTCATTGTTTGAACATTTAGGTCATTTTCGTCCTCCCAAGGCTTATTCTCGTCCAATTAGGTTTTTTAACCAATCTTGTGCATCCAATAACTACATTTGTGTCATTGGTTGAACATTTAGGTGATTTTCGTCCTTCCAAGGCTTTTTCTCGTCCAATTAGGGTTTTTAACCATTCTTGTGCATCCAATAAGTGATTTTGTGTCATTGGTTGAACATTTAGGTCATTTTCGTCCTCCCAAGTCTTATTCTCGTCCAATTAGGGTTTTGAACCAATCTTGTGCATCCAATAAGTGATTTTGTGTCATTGGTTGAACATTTAGGTCATTTTCGTCCTTCCAAGGCTTTTTCTCGTCCAATTAGCGTGTTGAACCAATCTTGTGCATCCAATAAGTGATTTTGTGTCATTGCTTGAACATTTAGGTCATTTTCGTCCTCCCAAGGCTTATTCTCGTCCAATTAGGGTTTTTAATAAATCTTGTGCATCCAATAAGTACATTTGTGTCATTGGTTGAACATTTAGGTCATTTTCGTCCTCCCTAGGCTTATTCTCGTCCAATTAGGGTTTTTAACCATTCTTGTGCATCCAATAAGTACATTTGTGTCATTGGTTGAACATTTAGGTCATGTTCGTCCTCCCAAGGCTTATTCTCATCCAATTAGGATTTTTAACCAATCTTGTGCATCTAATAAGTACATTTGTTTCATTGGTTGAACATTTAGGTCATCTTCGACCTCCCATGGCTTATTCTCGTCCAATTAGGGTTTTTAACCAATCTTGTGCATCCAATAAGTGATTTTGTGTCATTGGTTGAACATTTAGGTCATTTTCGTCTTCCCAAGGCATATTCTCGTCCAATTAGGGATTTTAACCAATTTTGTGCATCCAATAAGTGATTTTATGTCATTGCTTGAACATTTAGGTCATTTTCGTCCTCCCAAGGCTTATTCTCGTCCAATTAGGGTTTTTAACCAATCTTGTGCATCCAATAAGTACATTTGTGTCATTGCTTGAACATTTAGGTCATTTTCGTCCTCCCAAGGCTTATTCTCGTACAAATAGGGGTTTGAACCAATCTTGTGCATCCAATAAGTGATTTTGTGTCATTGTTTGAACATTTAGGTCATTTTCGTCCTCCCAAGGCTTATTCTCGTCCAATTAGGGTTTTTAACCAATCTTGTGTATCCAATTAGTGATTTAGTGCCATTAGTTGAACATTTAGGTCATTTTCTTCCTCCCAAGGCTTATTCTCGTCCAATTAGGGTTTTTAACCAATCTTTTGCATCCAATAAGTACTTTTTGTGTCATTGGTTGAACATTTAGGTCATTTTCGTCCTCCCTAGGCTTATTCTCGTCCAATTAGGGTTTTGAACCAATCTTGTGCATCCGATAAGTGATTTTGTGTCATTGTTTGTACATTTAGCTCATTTTTGTCCTCCCAAGGCTTATTCTCGTCCAATTAGGGTTTTGAACCAATCTTGTGCATCCAATAAGTGATTTTGTGTCATTGGTTGATCATTTAGGTCATTTTCGTCCTCCCAAGGCTTATTCTCGTCCAGTTAGGGTTTTTAACCAATCATGTGCATCCAATAAGTGATTTTGTGTCATTGGTTGAACATTTAGGTCATTTTCGTCATCCCAAGGCTTATTCTCGTACAATTAGGGGTTTTAACCAATCTTGTGCATCCAATAAGTGATTTTGTGTCCTTGGTTGATTATTTAGGTCATTTTCGTCCTCCCTAGGCTTATTCTCGTCCAATTAGGGTTTTTAACCAATCTTGTGCATCCAATAAGTGATTTTGTGTCATTGGTTGAACATTTAGGTCATTTTCATCCTCCCAAGGCTTATTCTCGTCCAGTTAGGGTTATTAACCAATCTTGTGCATCCAATAAGTACATCTGTGTCATTGGTTGAACATTTAGGTCATTTTCGTCCTCCCAAGGCTTATTCTCGTCCAATTAGGGTTTTTAACCAATCTTGTGCATCCAATAAGTGCTTTTGTGTCATTGGTTGAACATTTAGGTCATTTTCATCCTCCCTAGGCTTATTCTCGTCCAATTAGGGTTTTTAACCAATCTTGTGCATCCAATAAGTGATTTTGTGTCATTGGTTGAACATTTAGGTCATTTTCATCCTCCCAAGGCTTATTCTCGTCCAATTAGGGTTTTCAACCAATCTTGTGCATCCAATAAGTACATTTGTGTCATTGGTTGAACATTTAGGTCATTTTCGTCCTGCCAAGGCCTATTATCGTACAATTAGGGGTTTTAACCAATCTTGTGCATCCAATAAGTGATTTTGTGTCATTGATTGAACATTTAGGTCATTTTCGTCCTCCCAAAGCTTATTCTCGTCCAATTAGGGTTTTTAACCTTTCTTGTGCATCCAATAAGTGATTTTGTGTCATTGGTTGAACATTTAGGTCATTTTCGTCCTCCCTAGGCTTATTCTCGTCCAATAAGTGTTTTGAACCAATCTTGTGCATCCAATAAGTGATTTTGTGTCCTTGGTTGATTATTTAGGTCATTTTCGTCCTCCCTAGGCTTATTCTCGTCCAATTAGGGTTTTTAACCAATCTTGTGCATCCAATAAGTGATTTTGTGTCATTGGTTGAATATTTAGGTCATTTTCGTCCTCCCAAGGCTTATTCTCGTCCAATTAGGGATTTTAACCAATCTTGTGCATCCAATAAGTACATTTGTGTCATTGGTTGAACATTTAGGTCATTTTCGTCCTCCCAATGCTTATTCTCGTCCAATTAGGGTTTTTAACCAATCTTGTGCATCCAATAAGTGATTTTGTGTCATTGGTTGAACATTTAGGTCATTTTCGTCCTCCCAAGGCTTATTCTCGTCCAATTAGGGTTTTTAATAAATCTTGTGCATCCAATAAGTAATTTTGTGTCATTGGTTGAACATTTAGGTCATTTTCGTCCTCCCTAGGCTTATTCTCGTCCAATTAGGGTTTTTAACCAATCTTGTGCATCGAATAAGTACATTTGTGTCATTGGTTGAACATTTAGGTCATTTTCGTCCTCCTAAGGCTTATTCTCGTCCATTTAGGGTTTTTAACCAATCTTGTGCATCCAATAAGTGATTTTGTGTCATTGGTTGAACATTTAGGTCATTTTCGTCCTCCCAAGGCTTATTCTCGTCCAATTAGGGTTTTTAACCAATCTTGTGCATCCAATAAGTGATTTTGTGTCATTGGTTGAACATTTAGGTCATTTTCGTCCTCCCAAGGCTTATTCTCGTCCAATTAGGGTTTTTAACCAATCTTGTGCATCCAATAAGTGATTTTGTGTCATTGGTTGAACATTTAGGTCATTTTCGTCCTCCCAAGGCTTATTCTCGCCCAAGTAGGGTTTTTAACCAATCTTGTGCATCCAATAAGTGATTTTGTGTCATTGGTTGAACATTTAGGTCATTTTCGTCCTCCCAAGGCTTATTCTCGTCCAATTAGGGTTTTTAACCAATCTTGTGCATCCAATAAGTGATTTTGTGTCATTGGTTGAACATTTAGGTCATTTTCGTCCTCCCAAGGCTTATTCTCGTCCAATTAGGGTTTTTAAGCAATCTTGTGCATCCAATAAGTGATTTAGTGTCATTGGTTGAACATTTAGGTCATTTTCTTCCTCCCAAGGCTTATTCTCGTCCAATTAGGGTTTTTAACCAATCTTGTGCATCCAATAAGTGATTTTGTGTCATTGGTTGAACATTTAGGTCATTTTCGTCCTCCCAAGGCTTATTCTCGTCCAATTAGGGTTTTTAACCAATCTTGTGCATCCAATAAGTGATTTTGTGTCATTGGTTGAACATTTAGGTCATTTTCGTACTCCCAAGGCTTAGCCTCGTCATATTAGGGATTTTAACCAATCTTGTGCATACAATAAGTGATTTTGTGTCATTGGTTGAACATTTAGGTCATTTTCGTCCTTCCTAGGCTTATTCTCGTCCAATTAGGGTTTTTAACCAATCTTGTGCATCCAATAAGTACATTTGTGTCATTGGTTTAACATTTAGGTCATTTTCGTCCTCCTAAGGCTTATTCTCGTCCAATTAGGGTTTTTAACCAATCTTGTGCATCCAATAAGTGATTTTGTGTCATTGGTTGAACATTTAGGTCATTTTCGTCCTCCCAAGGCTTATTCTCGTCCAATTAGGGTTTTTAACCAATCTTGCGCATCCAATAAGTATATTTGTGTCATTGGTTGAACATTTCGGTCATTTTCGTCCTTCAAAGGCTTATTCTCGTCCAATTAGGGTTTTTAACCAATCTTGTGCATCCAATAAGTGATTTTGTGTCATTGGTTGAACATTTAGGTCATTTTCGTCCTCCCAAGGCTTATTCTCGTCCAATTAGGGTTTTTAACCAATCTTGGGCATCCAATAAGTACATTTGCGTCATTGGTTGAACATTTAGGTAATTTTCGCTCTCCCAAGGCTTATTCTCGTCCAATTAGGGTTTTTAACCAATCTTGTGCATCCAATAAGTACATTTGTGTCATTGGTTGAACATTTAGGTCATTTTCGTCCTCCCAAGGCTTATTCTCGTCCAATTAGGGTTTTTAACCAATCTTGTGCATCCAATAAGTGATTTTGTGTCGTTAATTGAACATTTAAGTCATTTTCGTCCTCCCAAGGCTTATTCTCGTCCAATTAGGGTTTTTAACCAATCTTGTGCATCCAATAAGTACATTTGTGTCATTGGTTGAACATTTAGGTCACTTTCGTCCTCCCAAGGCTTATTCTCGTCCAATTAGGGTTTTTAACCAATCTTGTGCATCCAATAAGTGATTTTGTGTTATTGGTTGAACATTTAGGTAATTTTTGTCCTCCCTAGGCTTATTCTCGTCCAATTAGGGTTTTTAACCAATCTTGTGCATCCAATAAGTGATTTTGTGTCATTGGTTGAACATTTAGGTCATTTTCGTCCTCCCAAGGCTTATTCTCGTCCAATTAGGGTTTTTAACCAATCTTGTGCATCCAATAAGTGATTTTGTGTCATTGGTTGAACATTTAGGTCATTTTCGTCCTCCCAAGGCTTATTCTCGTTCAATTAGGGTTTTTAACCAATCTTGTTCATCCAATAATTGATTTTGTGTCATTGGTTGAACATTTAGGTCATTTTCGTCGTCCCTAGGCTTATTCTGGTCCAATTAGGGTTTTTAACCAATCTTGTGCATCCAATAAGTGATTTTGGGTCATTGGTTGAACATTTAGGTCAATTTCGTCCTCCCTAGGCTTATTCTCGTCCAATTAGGGTTTTTAACCAATCTTGTGCATCCAATAAGTGATTTTGTGTCATTGGTTGAACATTTAGGTCATTTTCGTCCTCCCAAGGCTTATTCTCGTCCAATTAGGGTTTTTAACCAATCTTGTGCATCCAATAAGTGATTTTGTGTCATTGGTTGAACATTTAAGTCATTTTTTGTCATCTGAATGCTTATTCTCGTCCAATTAGGGTTTTTAACCAATCTTGTGCATCCAATAAGTGATTTTGTGTCATTGGTTGAACATTTAGGTCATTTTCGTCCTCCCAAGGCTTATTCTCGTCCAATTAGGGTTTTTAACCAATCTTGTGCATCCAATAAGTGATTTTGTGTCATTGGTTGAACATTTAGGTCATTTTCGTCTTCCCAAGGCTTATTCTCGTCCAATTAGGGTTTGTAACCAATCTTGTGCATCCAATAAGTGATTTTGTGTCCTTGGTTGAACATTTAGGTCATTTTCGTCCTCCCAAGGCTTATTCTCGTCCAATTAGGGTTTTTAACCAATCTTGTGCATCCAATAAGTGATTTTGTGTCATTGGTTGAACATTTAGGTCATTTTCGTCCTCCCAAGGCTTATTCTCGTCCAATTAGGGTTTTTAACCAATCTTGTGCATCCAATAAATGATTTTGTGTCATTGGTTGAACATTTATGTCATTTTTGTCCTCCCAAGGCTTATTCTCGTCCAATTAGGGTTTTGAACCAATCTTGTGCATCCAATAAGTACATTTGTGTCATGGGTTAATCATTTAAGTCATTTTCGTCCTCCCAAGGCTTATTCTCGTCCAATTAGGGTTTTTAACCAATCTTTTGCATCCAATAAGTACATTTGTGTCATTGGTTGAACATTTAGGTCATTTTCGTCCTCCCAAGGCTTATTCTCGTCCAATTAGGGTTTTTAACCAATCTTGTGCATCCAATAAGTGATTTTGTGTCATTGGTTGAACATTTAGGTCATTTTCGTCCTCCCAAGGCTTATTCTCGTCCAATTAGGGTTTTTAGCCAATCTTGTGCATCCAATAAGTACAGTTGTGTCATTGGTTTAACATTTAGCTCATTTTCGTCCTCCCGAGGCTTATTCTCGTCCAATTAGGGTTTTTAACCAATCTTGTGCATCCAATAAGTACATTTGTGTCATTGGTTGAACATTTAGGTCATTTTCGTCCTCCCAAGGCTTATTCTCGTCCAATTAGGGTTTTAAACCAATCTAGTGCATCCAATAAGTGATTTTGTGTCATTGGTTGAACATTTAGGTCATTTTCGTCCTCCTAAGGCTTATTCTCGTCCAATTAGGGGTTTTAACCAATCTTGTGCATCCAATAAGTACATTTGTGTCATTGGTTGAACATTTAGGTCATTTTCGTCCCCCTTAGGCTTATTCTCGTCCAATTAGGGTTTTTAACCAATCTTGTGCATCCAATAAGTGATTTTGTGTCATTGGTTGAACATTTAGGTCATTTTCGTCCTCCCAAGGCTTATTCTCGTCCAATTAGGGTTTTTAACCAATCTTGTGCATCCAATAAGTACATTTGTGTCATTGGTTGAACATTTAGGTCATTTTCGTCCTCCCACGGATTATTCTCGTCCAATTAGAGTTTTTAACCAATCTTGTGCATCCAATAAGTGATTTTGTGTCGTTGGTTGAACATTTAGGTCATTTTCGTCCTCCCAAGGCTTATTCTCTTCCAATTAGGGTTTTTAACCAATCTTGTGCATCCAATAAGTACATTTGTGTCATTGGTTGAACATTTAGGTCATTTTCGTCCTCCCAAGACTTATTCTCGTCCAATTAGGGTTTTTAACCAATCTTGTGCATCCAATAAGTGATTTTGTGTCATTGGTTGAACATTTAGGTCATTTTCGTCATCATAAGGCTTATTCTCGTCCAATTAGGGTTTTTAACCAATCTTGTGCATCCAATAAGTGATTTTGTGTCATTGGTTGAACATTTAGGTCATTTTCGTCCTCCCAAGGCTTATTCTCGTCCAATTAGGGTTTTTAACCAATCTTGTGCATCCAATAAGTACATTTGTGTCATTGGTTGAACATTTAGGCCATTTTTGTCCTCCCAAGGCTTATTCTGGTCCAGTTAGGGTTTTTAACCAATCTTGTGCATCCAATAAGTGATTTTGTGTCATTGGTTGAACATTTAGGTCATTTTCGTCATCCCAAGGCTTATTCTCGTACAATTAGGGGTTTTAACCAATCTTGTGCATCCAATAAGTGATTTTGTGTCCTTGGTTGATTATTTAGGTCATTTTCGTCCTCCCAAGGCTTATTCTTGTCCAATTAGGGTTATTAACCAATCTTGTGAATCCAATAAGTACATCTGTGTCATTGGTTAAACATTTAGGTGATTTTCGTCCTCCCAAGGCTTATTCTCGTCCAATTAGGGTTTTTAACCAATCTTGTGCATCCAATAAGTACATTTGTGTCATTGGTTGAACATTTAGGTCATTTTCGTCCTCCCAAGGCCTATTATCGTACAATTAGGGGTTTTAACCAATCTTGTGCATCCAATAAGTGATTTTGTGTCATTGGTTGAACATTTAGGTCATTTTCGTCATCCCAAAGCTTATTCTCGTCCAATTAGGGTTTTTAACCATTCTTGTGCATCCAATAAGTGATTTTGTGTCATTGGTTGAACATTTAGGTCATTTTCGTCCTCCCAAGTCTTATTCTCGTCCAATTAGGGTTTTGAACCAATCTTGTGCATCCAATAAGTACATTTGTGTCATTGGTTGAACATTTAGGTCATTTTCGTCCTCCCAAGGCTTATTCTCGTCCAATTAGGGGTTTTAACCAATCTTGTGCATCCAATAAGTGATTTTGTGTCATTGGTTGAACATTTAGGTCATTTTCGTCCTCCCTAGACTTATTCTCATCCAATTAGGGTTTTTAACCAATCTTGTGCATCCAATAAGTACATTTGTGTCATTGGTTGAACATTTAGGTCATTTTCGTCCTCCCTAGTCTTATTCTCGTCCAATTAGGGTTTTGAACCAATCTTGTGCATCCAATAAGTGATTTTGTGTCATTGGTTGAACATTTAGGTCATTTTCGTCCTTCCAAGGCTTTTTCTCGTCCAATTAGGGTTTTTAACCAATCTTGTGCATCCAATAAGTGATTTTGTGTCATTGTTTGAACATTTAGGTCATTTTCGTCCTCCCAAGGCTTATTCTCGTCCAATTAGGTTTTTTAACCAATCTTGTGCATCCAATAACTACATTTGTGTCATTGGTTGAACATTTAGGTGATTTTCGTCCTTCCAAGGCTTTTTCTCGTCCAATTAGGGTTTTTAACCATTCTTGTGCATCCAATAAGTGATTTTGTGTCATTGGTTGAACATTTAGGTCATTTTCGTCCTCCCAAGTCTTATTCTCGTCCAATTAGGGTTTTGAACCAATCTTGTGCATCCAATAAGTGATTTTGTGTCATTGGTTGAACATTTAGGTCATTTTCGTCCTTCCAAGGCTTTTTCTCGTCCAATTAGCGTGTTGAACCAATCTTGTGCATCCAATAAGTGATTTTGTGTCATTGCTTGAACATTTAGGTCATTTTCGTCCTCCCAAGGCTTATTCTCGTCCAATTAGGGTTTTTAATAAATCTTGTGCATCCAATAAGTACATTTGTGTCATTGGTTGAACATTTAGGTCATTTTCGTCCTCCCTAGGCTTATTCTCATCCAATTAGCGTTTTTAACCATTCTTGTGCATCCAATGAGTACATTTGTGTCATTGGTTGAACATTTAGGTCATGTTCGTCCTCCCAAGGCTTATTCTCATCCAATTAGGATTTTTAACCAATCTTGTGCATCCAATAAGTACATTTGTGTCATTGGTTGAACATTTAGGTCATCTTCGTCCTCCCAAGGCTTATTCTCGTCCAATTAGAGTTTTTAACCAATCTTGTGCATCCAATAAGTGATTTTGTGTCATTGGTTGAACATTTAGGTCATTTTCGTCCTCCCAAGGCTTATTCTCGTCCAATTAGGGTTTTTAAATAATCTTGTGCATCCAATAAGTGATTTTGTGTCATTGCTTGAACATTTAGGTCATTTTCGTCCTCCCTAGGCTTATTCTCGTCCAATTAGGGTTTTTAACCAATCTTGTGCATCCAATACGTACATTTGTTTCATTGGTTGAACATTTAGGTCATTTTCGTCCTCCCAAGGCTTATTCTCGTCGAATTAGGGTTTTTAAGCAATCTTGTGCATCCAATAAGTGATTTTGTGTCATTGGTTGAACATTTAGGTCGTGTTCTTCCTCCCAAGGCTTATTCTCGTCGAATTAGGGTTTTGAACCAATCTTGTGCATTCAATAAGTGATTTTGTGTCATTGATTGAACATTTAGGTCATTTTCGTCCTCCCAAAGCTTATTCTCGTCGAATTAGGGTTTTTAACCAATCTTGTGCATCCAATAAGTACATTTATGTCAATGGTTGAACATTAAGGTCATTTTCGTCCTCCCAAGGCTTATTCTCGTCCAATTAGGGGTTTTAACCAATCTTGTGCATCCAATAAGTGATTTTGTGTCATTGATTGAACATTTAGGTCATTTTCGTCCTCCCAAGGCTTATTCTTGTCCAATTAGGATTTTTTAACTAATCTTGTGCATCCAATAAGTACATTTGTGTCATTGGTTGAACATTTAGGTCATCTTCGTCCTCCCAAGGCTTATTCTCGTCCAATTAGAGTTTTTAACCAATCTTGTGCATCCAATAAGTGCATTTGTGTCATTGGTTGAACATTTAGGTCATGTTCGTCCTCCCAAGGCTTATTCTCGTCCAATTAGGATTTTTAACGAATCTTGTGCATCCAATAAGTACATTTGTGTCATTGGTTGAACATTTAGGTCATCTTCGTCCTCCCAAGGCTTATTCTCGTCCAATTAGAGTTTTTAACCAATCTTGTGCATCCAATAAGTGATTTTGTGTCATTGGTTTAACATTTAGGTCATTTTCGTCCTCCCTAGGCTTATTCTCGTCCAATTAGGGTTTTTAACCAATCTTGTGCATCCAATAAGTACATTTGTGTCATTGGTTGAACATTTAGGTCATTTATGTCCTCCAAAAGCTTATTCTCGTCCAATTAGGGTTTTTAACCAATCTTGTGCATCCAATAAGTGATTTTGTGTCATTGGTTGAACATTTAGGTCATTTTCGTCCTCCGAAGACTTATTTTCGTCCAATTAGGGTTTTTATCTAATCTTGTGCATCCAATAAGTGATTTTGTGTCATTGGTTGAACATTTAGGTCATTTTCGTCCTCCCAAGGCTTATTCTCGTCCAATTAGGGTTTTTAACCAATCTTGTGCATCCAATAAGTGATTTTGTGTCATTATTTGAACATTTAGGTCATTTTCGTTCTCCCAAGGCTTATTCTCGTCCAATTAGGGTTTTTAACCAATCTTGTGCATCCAATAAGTGATTTTGTGTCATTGGTTGAACATTTAGGTCATTTTCGTCCTCCCAAGGCTTATTCTCGTCCAATTAGGGTTTTTAACCAATCTTGTGCATCCAATAAGTGATTTTGTGTCATTGGTTGAACATTTAGGTCATTTTCATCCTCTTAAGGCTTATTCTCGTCCAATTAAGGTTTTTAACCAATCTTGTGAATCCAATAAGTACATTTGTGTCATTGGTTGAACATTTAGGTGATTTTCGTCCTCCCTAGGCTTATTGTCGTCCAATTAGGGTTTTTAACCAATCTTGTGCATCCAATAAGTGATTTTGTGTCATTGGTTGAAAATTTAGGTGATTTCTCCCAAGGCTTATTCTCGTCCAATTAGGGTTTTTAACCAATCTTGTGCATCCAATAAGTGATTTTGTGTCATTGGTTGAACATTTAGGTCATTTTCGTCCTCCCAAGGCTTATTCTCGTCCAATTAGGGTTTTTAACCAATCTTGTGCATCCAATAAGTGATTTTGTGTCATTGGTTGAACATTTAGGTCATTTTCGTCCTCCCAAGGCTTATTCTCGTCCAATTAGGGTTTTTAACCAATCTTGTAAATCCAATAAGTGATTTTGTGTCATTGGTTGAACATTTAGGTCATTTTCGTCCTCCCAAGGCTTATTCTCGTCCAATTAGGGGTTTTAACCAATCTTGTGTATCCAATAAGTGAATAAGTCTTGAACATTTAGGTCATTTTCGTCCTCCCTAGGCTTATTCTCGTCCAATTAGGGTTTTTAACCAATCTTGTGCATCCAATAAGTGATTTTGTGTCATTGGTTGAACATTTAGGTCATTTTCGTCCTCCCAAGGCTTATTCTCGTCCAATTAGGGTTTTTAACCAATCTTGTGCATCCAATAAGTGATTTTGTGTCATTGGTTGAACATTTAGGTCATTTTCGTCCTCCCAAGGCTTATTCTCGTTCAATTAGGGTTTTTAACCAATCTTGTTCATCCAATAATTGATTTTGTGTCATTGGTTGAACATTTAGGTCATTTTCGTCGTCCCTAGGCTTATTCTGGTCCAATTAGGGTTTTTAACCAATCTTGTGCATCCAATAAGTGATTTTGGGTCATTGGTTGAACATTTAGGTCAATTTCGTCCTCCCTAGGCTTATTCTCGTCCAATTAGGGTTTTTAACCAATCTTGTGCATCCAATAAGTGATTTTGTGTCATTGGTTGAACATTTAGGTCATTTTCGTCCTCCCAAGGCTTATTCTCGTCCAATTAGGGTTTTTAACCAATCTTGTGCATCCAATAAGTGATTTTGTGTCATTGGTTGAACATTTAGGTCATTTTCGTCCTCCCAAGGCTTATTCTCGTCCAATTAGGGTTTTTAACCGATCTTCTGCATCCAATAAGATATTTTGTGTCATTGGTTGAACATTTAGGTCATTTTCTTCCTCCCAATGCTTATTCTCGTCCAATTAGGGTTTTTAACCAATCTTGTGCATCCAATAAGTGATTTTGTGTCATTGGTTGAACATTTAGGTCATTTTCGTCCTCCCAAGGCTTATTCTCGTCCAATTAGGGTTTTTAACCAATCTTGTGCATCCAATAAGTACATTTGTGTCATTGGTTGAACATTTAGGTCATTTACGTCCTCCTTAGGCTTATTCTCGTCCAATTAGGGTTTTTAACCAATCTTGTGCTTCCAATAAGTACATTTGTGTCATTGGTTGAACATTTAGGTCATTTACGTCTTCCCTAGGCTTATTCTCGTCCAATTAGGGTTTTTAACCAATCTTGTGCATCCAATAAGTGATTTTGTGTCATTGGTTGAACATTTAGGTCATTTTCGTCCTCCCAAGGCTTATTCTCGTCCAATTAGGGTTTTTAACCAATCTTGTGCATCCAATAAGAGATTTTGTGTCATTGGTTGAATATTTAGGTCATTTTCGTCCTCCCTAGGCTTATTCTTGTCCAATTAGGGTTTTTAACCAATCTTGTGCATCCAATAAGTAGATTTGAGTCATTGGTTGAACATTTAGGTCATTTTCGTCCTCCCAAGGCTTATTCTCGTCCAATTAGGGTTTTTAACCAATCTTGTGCATCCAATAAGTGATTTTCTGTCATTAGTTGAACATTTACGTCATTTTCCTCCTCCATAGGCTTATTCTCGTCCAATTAGGGTTTTTAACCAATCTTGTGCATCCAATAAGTGATTTTGTGTCATTGGTTGAACATTTAGGTCATTTTCGTCCTCCCAAGGCTTATTCTCGTCCAATTAGGGTTTTTAACCAATCTTGTGCACCCAATAAGTACATTTGTGTCATTGGTTGATCATTTAGGTCATTTTCGTCCTCCCAAGGCTTATTCTCGTCCAATTAGGGTTTTTAACCAATCTTGTGCATCCAATAAGTGATTTTGTGTCATTGGTTGAACATTTAGGTCATTTTCGTCCTCCCAAGGCTTATTCTCGTCCAATTAGGGTTTTTAACCAATCTTGTGCATCCAATAAATGATTTTGTGTCATTGGTTGAACATTTATGTCATTTTTGTCCTCCCAAGGCTTATTCTCGTCCAATTAGGGTTTTGAACCAATCTTGTGCATCCAATAAGTACATTTGTGTCATGGGTTAATCATTTAAGTCATTTTCGTCCTCCCAAGGCTTATTCTCGTCCAATTAGGGTTTTTAACCAATCTTTTGCATCCAATAAGTACATTTGTGTCATTGGTTGAACATTTAGGTCATTTTCGTCCTCCCAAGGCTTATTCTCGTCCAATTAGGGTTTTTAACCAATCTTGTGCATCCAATAAGTGATTTTGTGTCATTGGTTGAACATTTAGGTCATTTTCGTCCTCCCAAGGCTTATTCTCGTCCAATTAGGGTTTTTAACAAATCTTGTGCATCCAATACGTACATTTGTGACATTGGTTGAACATTTAGGTCATTTTCGTCCTCCCAAGGCTTATTCTCGTCCAATTAGGGTTTTTAACCAATCTTGTGCATCCAATAAGTGATTTTGTGTCATTGGTTGAACATTTAGGTCATTTTCGTCCTCCCAAGGCTTATTCTCGTCGAATTAGGGTTTTTAACCAATCTTGTGCATCCAATAAGTGATTTTGTGTCATTGGTTGAACATTTCGGTCATTTTCATCCTCCCAAGGCTTATTCTCGTCCAATTAGGATTTTTAACCAATCTTGTGCATCCAATAAGTGATTTTGTGTCATTGGTTGAACATTTAGGTCATTTTCGTCCTCCCAAGGCTTATTCTCGTCCAATTAGGGTTTTTAACCAATCTTGTGAATCCAATAAGTGATTTTGTGTCATTGGTTGAACATTTAGATCATTTTCGTCCTCCCAAAGCTTATTCTCCTCCAATTAGGGTTTTTAACCAATCTTATGCATCCAATACGTGATTTTGTGTCATTGGTTGAACATTTAAATCATATTCGTCCTCCCAAGGCTTATTCTCGTCCAATTAGGGTTTTTAACCAATCTTGTGCATCCAATAAGTGATTTTGTGTCATTGGTTGAACATTTAGGTCATTTTCGTCCTCCCAAGGCTTATTCTCGTCCAATTAGGGTTTTTAACCAATCTTGTGCATCCAATAAGTACATTTGTGTCATTGGTTGAACATTTAGGTCATTTTCGTCCTCCCTAGGCTTATTCTCGTCCAATTAGGGTTTTTAACCATTCTTGTAAATCCAATAAGTACATTGGTGTCATTGGTTGAACATTTAGGTCATGTTCGTCCTCCCAACGCTTATTCTCGTCCAATTAGGATTTTTAACCAATCTTGTGCATCCAATAAGTACATTTGTGTCATTGGTTGAACATTTAGGTCATCTTCGTCCTCCCAAGGCTTATTCTCGTCCAATTAGAGTTTTTAACCAATCTTGTGCATCCAATAAGTGATTTTGTGTCATTGGTTTAACATTTAGGTCATTTTCGTCCTCCCAAGGCTTATTCTCGTTTAATTAGGGTTTTTAAACAATCTTGTGCATCCAATAAGTCATTTTGTGTCATTGGTTGAACATTTATGTCATTTTTTGTCCTCCCTAGGCTTATTCTCATCCAATTAGGGTTTTAACCAATCTTGTGCATCCAATAAGTACATTTGTGTCATTGGTTGAACATTTAGGTCATTTTCGTCCTCCCAAAGCTTATTCTCGTCCAATTAGGGTTTTTAACCATTCTTGTGCATCCAATAAGTGATTTTGTGTCATTGGTTGAACATTTAGGTCATTTTCGTCCTCCCAAAGCTTATTCTCGTCCAATTAGGGTTTTTAACCATTCTTGTGCATCCAATAAGTGATTTTGTGTCATTGGTTGAACATTTATGTCATTATCGTCCTCCCAAATCTTATTCTCGTCCAATTAGGGTTTTGAACCAATCTTGTGCATCCAATAAGTGATTTTGTGTCATTGGTTGAACATTTAGGTCATTTTCGTCCTTCCAAGGCTTTTTCTCGTCCAATTAGGGTTTTTAACCAATCTTGTGCATCCAATAAGTGATTTTGTGTCATTGCTTGAACATTTAGGTCATTTTCGTCCTCCCAAGGCTTATTCTCGTCCAATTAGGATTTTTAATAAATCTTGTGCATCCAATAAGTACATTTGTGTCATTGGTTGAACATTTAGGTCATTTTCGTCCTCCCTAGGCTTATTCTCATCCAATTAGCGTTTTTAACCATTCTTGTGCATCCAATAAGTACATTTGTGTCATTGGTTGAACATTTAGGTCATGTTCGTCCTCCCAAGGCTTATTCTCGTCCAATTAGGATTTTTAACCAATCTTATGCATCCAATAAGTACATTTGTGTCATTGGATGAACATTTAGGTCATCTTCGTCCTCCCAAGGCTTATTCTCGTCCAATTAGAGTTTTTAACCAATCTTGTGCATCCAATAAGTGATTTTGTGTCATTGGTTGAACATTTAGGTCATTTTCGTCCTCCCAAGGCTTATTCTCGTCCAATTAGGGTTTTTAAACAATCTTGTGCATCCAATAAGTGATTTTGTGTCATTGGTTGAATATTTAGGTCATTTTCGTCCTCCCAAGGCTTATTCTCGTCCAATTAGGGTTTTTAACCAATCTTGTGCATCCAATAAGTGATTTTGTGTCATTGGTTGAAGATTTAGGTCATTTTCGTCCTCCCTAGCCTTATTCTCATCCAATTAGGGTTTTTAACCAATCTTGTGCATCCAATAAGTGATTTTGTGCCATTGGTTGAACATTTAGGTCATTTTCGTCCTCCCTAGGCTTATTCTCGTCCAATTAGCGTTATTAACCAATCTTGTGCATCCAATAAGCTATTTTGTGTCATTGGTTGAACATTTAGTTCATTTTCGTCCTCCCAAGGCTTATTCTCGTCCAATTAGGGTTTTTAACCAATCTTGTGCATCCAATAAGTGATTTTGTGTCATTGGTTGAATATTTAGGTCATTTTCGTCCTCCCAAGGCTTATTCTCGTCCAATTAGGGTTTTTAACCAATCTTGTCCATCCAATAAGTACATTTGTGTCATTGGTTGAACATTTAGGTCATTTTCGTCCTCCCAAGGCTTATTCTCGTCCAATTAGGGTTTTTAACCAATCTTGTGCATCCAATAAGTACATTTGTGTCATTGGTTGAACATTTAGGTCATTTTCGTCCTCCCTAAGCTTATTCTCGTCCAATTAGGGTTTTTAACCAATCTTGTGCATCCAATAAGTACATTTGTGTCATTGGTTGAACATTTAGGTCATTTTCGTCCTCCCAAGGCTTATTCTCGTTCAATTAGGGTTTTTAACCAATCTTTTGCATCCAATAAGTGATTTTGTGTCGTTGGTTGAACATTTAGGTCATTTTCGTCCTCCCAAGGCTTATTCTCGTCCAATTAGGGTTTTTAACCAATCTTGTGCATCCAATAAGTACATTTGTGTCATTGGTTGAACATTTAGGTCATTTTCGTCCTCCCAAGGCTTATTCTCGTCCAATAAGGGTTTTTAACCAATCTTGTGCATCCAATAAGTGATTTTGTTTCATTGGTTATACATTTAGGTCATTTTCGTCCTCCTAAGGCTTATTCTCGTCCAATTAGGGTTTTTAACCAATCTTGTGCATCCAATAAGTGATTTTGTGTCATTGGTTGAACATTTAGGTCATTTTCGTCCTCCCAAGGCTTATTCTCGTCCAATTAGGGTTTTTAACCAATCTTGTGCATCCAATAAGTGAATTTGTGTCATTGTTTGAACATTTAGGTCATTTTCCTCCTCCAAAGGCTTATTGTCGTCCAATTATGGTTTTTAACCAATCTTGTGCATCCAATAAGTACATTTGTGTTATTGGTTGAACATTTAGGTCATTTTCGTCTTCCTAAGGCTTATTCTCGTCCAATTAGGGTTTTTAACCAATCTTGTGCATCCAATAAGTGATTTTGTGTCATTGGTTGAACATTTAGGTCATTTTCGTCCTCCCAAGGCTTATTCTCGTCCAATTAGGGTTTTTAACCAATCTTGTGCATCCAATAAGTGATTTTGTGTCATTGGTTGAACATTTAGGTCATTTTCGTCCTCCCAAGGCTTATTCTCGTCCAATTAGGGTTTTTAACCAATCTTGTCCATCCAATAAGTTCGTTTGTGTCATTGGTTGAAGATTTAGGTCATTTTCGTCCTCCCAAGGCTTATTCTCGTCCAATTAGGGTTTTTAACCAATCTTGTGCATCCAATAAGTGATTTTGTGTCATTGGTTGAACATTTAGGTCATTTTCGTCCTCCCAAGGCTTAGCCTCGTCCAACTAGGGTTTTTAACCAATCTTGTGCATCCAATAAGTGATTTTGTGTCATTGGTTGAACATATAGGTCATTTTCGTCATCCCAAGGCTTATTCTCGTCCAATTAGGGTTTTTAACCAATCTTGTGCATCCAATAAGTGATTTTGTGTCATTGGTTGAACATTTAGGTCATTTTCGTCCTCCCAAGGCTTATTCTCGTCCAATTAGGGTTTTTAACCAATCTTGTGCATCCAATAAGTGATTTTGTGTCATTGGTTGAACATTTAGGTCATTTTCGTCTTCCCAAGGCTTATTCTCGTCCAATTAGGGTTTGTAACCAATCTTGTGCATCCAATAAGTGATTTTGTGTCCTTGGTTGAACATTTAGGTCATTTTCGTCCTCCCAAGGCTTATTCTCGTCCAATTAGGGTTTTTAACCAATCTTGTGCATCCAATAAGTGATTTTGTGTCATTGGTTGAACATTTAGGTCATTTTCGTCCTCCCAAGGCTTATTCTCGTCCAATTAGGGTTTTTAACCAATCTTGTGCATCCAATAAATGATTTTGTGTCATTGGTTGAACATTTATGTCATTTTTGTCCTCCCAAGGCTTATTCTCGTCCAATTAGGGTTTTGAACCAATCTTGTGCATCCAATAAGTACATTTGTGTCATGGGTTAATCATTTAAGTCATTTTCGTCCTCCCAAGGCTTATTCTCGTCCAATTAGGGTTTTTAACCAATCTTTTGCATCCAATAAGTACATTTGTGTCATTGGTTGAACATTTAGGTCATTTTCGTCCTCCCAAGGCTTATTCTCGTCCAATTAGGGTTTTTAACCAATCTTGTGCATCCAATAAGTGATTTTGTGTCATTGGTTGAACATTTAGGTCATTTTCGTCCTCCCAAGGCTTATTCTCGTCCAATTAGGGTTTTTAACCAAACTTGTGCATCCAATAAGTGATTTTGTATTATTGGTTGAACATTTCGGTCATTTTCGTCCTCCCAAGGCTTATTCTCCTCCAATTAGGGTTTTTAACCAATCGTGTGCATCCAATAAGTGATTTTGTGTCATTGGTTGAACATTTAGGTCATTTTCGTCCTCCCAAGGCTTATTCTCGTCCAATTAGGGTTTTTAACCAATCTTGTGGATCCAACAAGTGATTTTGTTTCATTGGTACAACATTTAGGTCATTTTCGTCCTCCCTAGGCTTATTCTCGTCCAATTAGGGTTTTTAACCAATCTTGTGCATCCAATAAGTGATTTTGTGTCATTGGTTGAACATTTAGGTCATTTTCGTCCTCCCAAGGCTTATTCTCGTCCAATTGGGGTTTTTAACCAATCTTGTGGATCCAATAAGTGATTTTGTGTCATTGGTTGAACATTTAGGTCATTTTCGTCCTCCCAAAGCTTATTCTCGTCCAATTAGGGTTTTTAACCATTCTTGTGCATCCAATAAGTGATTTTGTGTCATTGGTTGAACATTTAGGTCATTTTCGTCCTCCCTAGGCTTATTCTCGTCCAATAAGTGTTTTGAACCATTCTTGTGCATCCAATAAGTGATTTTGTGTCATTGGTTGAACATTTAGGTCATTTTCGTCCTCCCTAGGCTTATTCTCGTCCAATAAGTGTTTTGAACCAATCTTGTGCATCCAATAAGTGATTTTGTGTCCTTGGTTGATTATTTAGGTCATTTTCGTCCTCCCTAGGCTTATTCTCGTCCAATTAGGGTTTTTAACCAATCTTGTGCATCCAATAAGTGATTTTGTGTCATTGGTTGAATATTTAGGTCATTTTCGTCCTCCCAAGGCTTATTCTCGTCCAATTAGGGTTTTTAACCAATCTTGTGCATCCAATAAGTACATTTGTGTCATTGGTTGAACATTTAGGTCATTTATGTCCTCCAAAGGCATATTCTCGTCCAATTAGGGTTTTTAACCAATCTTGTGCATCCAATAAGTGATTTTGTGTCATTGGTTGAACATTTAGGTCATTTCCGTCCTGCCAAGGCTTATTCTCGTCCAATTAGGGTTTTTAACCAATCTTGTGCATCCAATAA
Organism: Cicer chorassanicum; assembly: GCA_037974735.1. Taxonomy (NCBI): domain Eukaryota; kingdom Viridiplantae; phylum Streptophyta; class Magnoliopsida; order Fabales; family Fabaceae; genus Cicer; species Cicer chorassanicum. The sequence continues at coordinate 22,839 of JBBPBP010000523.1, forward strand.
GTGATTTTGTGTCATTGGTTGAACATTTAGGTCATTTTCGTCCTCCCAAGGCTTATTCTCGTCCAATTAGGGTTTTTAACCAATCTTGTGCATCCAATAAGTGATTTTGTGTCATTGGTTGAACATTTAGGTCATTTTCGTACTCCCAAGGCTTAGCCTCGTCATATTAGGGATTTTAACCAATCTTGTGCATACAATAAGTGATTTTGTGTCATTGGTTGAACATTTAGGTCATTTTCGTCCTTCCTAGGCTTATTCTCGTCCAATTAGGGTTTTTAACCAATCTTGTGCATCCAATAAGTACATTTGTGTCATTGGTTTAACATTTAGGTCATTTTCGTCCTCCTAAGGCTTATTCTCGTCCAATTAGGGTTTTTAACCAATCTTGTGCATCCAATAAGTGATTTTGTGTCATTGGTTGAACATTTAGGTCATTTTCGTCCTCCCAAGGCTTATTCTCGTCCAATTAGGGTTTTTAACCAATCTTGTGCATCGAATAAGTACATTTGTGTCATTGGTTGAACATTTAGGTTATTTTCGTCCTCCCAAGGCTTATTCTCGTCCAATTAGGGTTTTTAACCAATCTTGTGGATCCAATAAGTGATTTTGTGTCATTGGTTGAACATTTAGGTCATTTTCGTCCTTCTTAGGCTTATTCTCGTCCAATTAGGGTTTTTAACCAATCTTGTGCATCCAATAAGTACATTTGTGTCATTGGTTGAACATTTAGGTCATTTTCGTCCTACAAGGCTTATTCTCGTCCAATTAGGGTTTTTAACCAATCTTGTGCATCCAATAAGTGATTTTGTGTCATTGGTTGAACATTTAGGTCATTTTCGTCCTCCCAAGGCTTATTCTCGTCCAATTAGGGTTTTTAACCAATCTTGTGCATCCAATAAGTGATTTTGTGTCATTGGTTGAACATTTAGGTCATTTTCGTCCTCCCAAGGCTTATTCTCGTCCAATTAGGGTTTTTAACCAATCTTGTAAATCCAATAAGTGATTTTGTGTCATTGGTTGAACATTTAGGTCATTTTCGTCCTCCCAAGGCTTATTCTCGTCCAATTAGGGGTTTTAACCAATCTTGTGTATCCAATAAGTGAATAAGTCTTGAACATTTAGGTCATTTTCGTCCTCCCTAGGCTTATTCTCGTCCAATTAGGGTTTTTAACCAATCTTGTGCATCCAATAAGTGATTTTGTGTCATTGGTTGAACATTTAGGTCATTTTCGTCCTCCCAAGGCTTATTCTCGTCCAATTAGGGTTTTTAACCAATCTTGTGCATCCAATAAGTGATTTTGTGTCATTGGTTGAACATTTAGGTCATTTTCGTCCTCCCAAGGCTTATTCTCGTCCAATTAGGGTTTTTAACAAATCTTGTGCATCCAATTAGTACATTTGTGTCATTGGTTGAACATTTAGGTCATTTTCGTCCTCCCTAGGCTTATTCTCGTCCAATTACGGTTTTTAACCAATCTTGTGCATCCAATAAGTGATTTGGTGTCATTGGTTGAACATTTAGGTCATTTTCGTCCTCCCAAGGCTTATTCTCGTCCAATTAGGGTTTTTAACCAATCTTGTGCATCCAATAAGTGATTTTGTGTCATTGGTTGAACATTTAGGTCATTTTCGTCCTCCCAAGGCTTATTCTCGTCCAATTAGGGTTTTTAATCAATCTTGTGCATCCAATAAGTGCTTTTGTGTCATTGGTTGAACATTTAGGTCATTTTCGTCCTCCCTAGGCTTATTCTCGTCCAATTAGGGTTTTTAACCAATCTTGTGCATCCAATAAGTGATTTTGTGTCATTGGTTGAACATTTAGGTCATTTTCGTCTACCCAAGGCTTATTCTCGTCCAATTAGGGTTTTTAACCAATCTTGTGCATCCAATAAGTGATTTTGTGTCATTGGTTGAACATTTAGGTCATTTTCGTCCTCCCAAGGCTTATTCTCGTCCAATTAGGGTTTTTAACCAATCTTGTGCATCCAATAACTACATTTGTGTCATTGGTTGAATATTTAGTTCATTTTCGTCCTCCCAAGGCTTATTCTCGTCCAATTAGGGTTTTTAACCAATCTTGTGCATCCAATAAGTGATTTTGTGTCATTGGTTGAACATTTAGGTCATTTTCGTCCTCCCAAGGCTTATTCTCGTCCAATTAGGGTTTTTAACGAATCTTGTGCATCCAATAAGTGATTTTGTGTCATTGGTTGAACATTTAGGTCATTTTCGTCCTTCCAAGGCTTATTCTCATCCAATTAGAGTTTTTAACCAATCTTGTGCATCCAATAAGTACATTTGTGTCATTGGTTGAACATTTAGTTCATTTTCGTCCTCCCTAGGCTTATTCTTGTCCAATTAGGGTTTTTAACCTATCTTGTGCATCCAATAAGTGATTTTGTGTCATTGGTTGAGCATTTAGGTCATTTTCGTCCTCCCTAGGCTTATTCTCGTCCAATTAGGGTTTTTAACCAATCTTGTGCATCCAATAAGTGATTTTGTGTCATTGGTTGAACATTTAGGTCATTTTCGTCCTCCCAAGGCTTATTCTCGTCCAATTAGGGTTTTTAACCAATCTTGTGCATTCAATAAGTGATTTTGTGTCACTGGTTGAACATTTAGGTCATTTTCGTCCTCCCTAGGCTTATTCTCGTCCAATTAGGGTTTTTAACCAATCTTGTGCATCCAATAAGTGATTTTGTGTCATTGGTTGAACATTTAGGTCATTTTCGTCCTCCCTAGGCTTATTCTCATCCAATTAGGGTTTTTAACCAATCTTGTGCATCCAATAAGTGATTTTGTGTCATTAATTGAACATTTAGGTCATTTTCGTCCTCGCCAGGCTTATTCTCGTCCAATTAAGGCTTTTAACCAATCTTGTGCATCCAATAAGTACATTTGTGTCATTGGTTGAAAATTTAGGTCATTTTCGTCCTCCATAGGCTTATTCTCGTCCAATTAGGGTTTTTAACCAATCTTGTGCATCCAATAAGTGATTTTGTGTCATTGGTTGAACATTTAGGTCATTTTCGTCCTCCCAAGGCTTATTCTCGTCCAATTAGGGTTTTTAACCAGTCTTGGGCATCCAATAAGGGGTTTTGTGTCATTGGTTGAACATTTAGGTCACTTTCGTCCTCCCAAGGCTTATTCTCGTCCAATTAGGGTTTTTAACCAATCTTGTGCATCCAATAAGTACATTTGTGTCATTGGTTGAACATTTAGGTCATTTTCGTCCTCCCAAGGCTTATTCTCGACCAATTAGGGTTTTTAACCAATCTTGTGCATCCAATAAGTACATTTGTGTCATTGGTTGAACATTTATGTCATTTTCGTCCTCCCTAGGCTTATTCTCGTCCAATTAGGGTTTTTAACCAATCTTGTGCATCCAATAAGTGATTTTGTGTCATTGGTTGAATATTTAGGTCATTTTCGTCCTCCCAAGGCTTATTCTCGTCCAATTAGGGTTTTTAACCAATCTTGTGCATCCAATAAGTAAATTTGTGTCATTGGTTGAACATTTAGGTCATTTTCGTCCTCCCAAGGCCTATTATCGTACAATTAGGGGTTTTAACCAATCTTGTGCATCCAATAAGTGATTTTGTGTCATTGGTTGAACATTTAGGTCATTTTCGTCCTCCCAAAGCTTATTCTCGTCCAATTAGGGTTTTTAACCATTCTTGTGCATCCAATAAGTGATTTTGTGTCATTGGTTGAACATTTAGGTCATTTTCGTCCTCCCAAGTCTTATTCTCATCCAATTAGGGTTTTGAACCAATCTTGTGCATCCAATAAGTGATTTTGTGTCATTGGTTGAACATTTAGGTCATTTTCGTCCTCCCAAGGCTTATTCTCGTCCAATTAGGGTTTTTAAACAATCTTGTGCATCCAATAAGTGATTTTGTGTCATTGGATGAACATTTAGATCCTTTTCGACCTCCCTAGGGTTATTCTCATCCAATTAGGGTTTTTAACCAATCTTGTGCATCCAATAAGTACATTTGTGTCATTGGTTGAACATTTAGGTCATTTTCGTCCTCCCAAAGCTTATTCTCGTCCAATTAGGGTTTTTAACCATTCTTGTGCATCCAATAAGTGATTTTGTGTCATTGGTTGAACATTTAGGTCATTTTCGTCCTCCCAAAGCTTATTCTCGTCCAATTAGGGTTTTTAACCATTCTTGTGCATCCAATAAGTGATTTTGTGTCATTGGTTGAACATTTAGGTCATTTTCATCCTCCCAAGGCTTATTCTCGTCCAATTAGGGTTTTTAACCAATCTTGTGCATCCAATAAGTACATTTGTGTCATTGGTTGAACATTTAGGTCATTTTCGTCCTGCCAAGGCCTATTATCGTACAATTAGGGGTTTTAACTAATCTTGTGCATCCAATAAGTGATTTTGTGTCATTGGTTGAACATTTAGGTCATTTTCGTCCTCCCAAAGCTTATTCTCGTCCAATTAGGGTTTTTAACCATTCTTGTGCATCCAATAAGTGATTTTGTGTCATTGGTTGAACATTTAGGTCATTTTCGTCCTCCCAAGTCTTATTCTCATCCAATTAGGGTTTTGAACCAATCTTGTGCATCCAATAAGTGATTTTGTGTCATTGGTTGAACATTTAGGTCATTTTCGTCCTTCCAAGGCTTTTTCTCGTCCAATTAGGGTTTTTAACCAATCTTGTGCATCCAATAAGTGATTTTGTGTCATTGCTTGAACATTTAGGTCATTTTCGTCCTCCCAAGGCTTATTCTCGTCCAATTAGGATTTTTAATAAATCTTGTGCATCCAATAAGTACATTTGTGTCATTGGTTGAACATTTAGGTCATTTTCGTCCTCCCTAGGCTTATTCTCATCCAATTAGCGTTTTTAACCATTCTTGTGCATCCAATAAGTACATTTGTGTCATTGGTTGAACATTTAGGTCATGTTCGTCCTCCCAAGGCTTATTCTCGTCCAATTAGGATTTTTAACCAATCTTATGCATCCAATAAGTACATTTGTGTCATTGGATGAACATTTAGGTCATCTTCGTCCTCCCAAGGCTTATTCTCGTCCAATTAGAGTTTTTAACCAATCTTGTGCATCCAATAAGTGATTTTGTGTCATTGGTTGAACATTTAGGTCATTTTCGTCCTCCCAAGGCTTATTCTCGTCCAATTAGGGTTTTTAAACAATCTTGTGCATCCAATAAGTGATTTTGTGTCATTGGTTGAATATTTATATCATTTTCGTCCTCCCTAGGCTTATTCTCATCCAATTAGGGTTTTAACCAATCTTGTGCATCCAATAAGTACATTTGTGTCATTGGTTGAACATTTAGGTCATTTTCGTCCTCCCAAAGCTTATTCTCGTCCAATTAGGGTTTTTAACCATTCTTGTGCATCCAATAAGTGATTTTGTGTCATTGGTTGAACATTCAGGTCATTTTCGTCCTCCCAAGGCTTATTCTCGTCCAATTAGGGTTTTTAACCAATCTTGTGCATCCAATAAGTGATTTTGTGTCATTGGTTGAACATTTAGGTCATTTTCGTCCTCCCAAGGCTTATTCTCGTCCAATTAGGGTTTTTAACCAATCTTGTGCATCCAATAAGTGATTTTGTGTCATTGGTTGAACATTTAGGTCATTTTCGTCCTCCCAAGGCTTATTCTCGTCCAATTAGGGTTTTTAACCAATCTTGTGCATCCAATAAGTAAATTTGTGTCATTGGTTAAACATTTAGGTCATTTTCGTCCTCCCAAGGCTTATTCTCGTCCAATTAGGGTTTTTAACCAATCTTGTGCATCCAATAAGTACATTTGTGTCATTGGTTGAACATTTAGGTCATTATCGTCCTCCTAAGGCTTATTCTCGTCCAATTAGGGTTTTTAACCAATCTTGTGCATCCAATAAGTGATTTTGTGTCATTGGTTGAACATTTAGGTCATTTTCGTCCTCCCAAGGCTTATTCTCGTCCAATTAGGGTTTTTAACCAATCTTGTGCATCCAATAAGTGATTTTGTGTCATTGGTTGAACATTTAGGTCATTTTCGTCCTCCCAAGGCTTATTCTCGTCCAATTAGGGTTTTTAACCAATCTTGTGCATCCAATAAGTGATTTTGTGTCATTGGTTGAACATTTAGGTCATTTTCGTCCTCCCAAGGCTTATTCTCGCCCAAGTAGGGTTTTTAACCAATCTTGTGCATCCAATAAGTGATTTTGTGTCATTGGTTGAACATTTAGGTCATTTTCGTCCTCCCAAGGCTTATTCTCGTCCAATTAGGGTTTTTAACCAATCTTGTGCATCCAATAAGTGATTTTGTGTCATTGGTTGAACATTTAGGTCATTTTCGTCCTCCCAAGGCTTATTCTCGTCCAATTAGGGTTTTTAAGCAATCTTGTGCATCCAATAAGTGATTTAGTGTCATTGGTTGAACATTTAGGTCATTTTCTTCCTCCCAAGGCTTATTCTCGTCCAATTAGGGTTTTTAACCAATCTTGTGCATCCAATAAGTGATTTTGTGTCATTGGTTGAACATTTAGGTCATTTTCGTCCTCCCAAGGCTTATTCTCGTCCAATTAGGGTTTTTAACCAATCTTGTGCATCCAATACGTGATTTTGTGTCATTGGTTGAACATTAAGGTCATTTTCGTCCTCCCAAGGCTTATTCTCGTCCAATTAGGGTTTTTAACCAACCTTGTGCATCCAATAAGTGATTTTGTGTCATTGGTTGAACATTTAGGTCATTTTCGTCCTCCCAAGGCTTATTCTCGTCCAATTAGGGTTTTTAACCAATCTTGTGCATCCAATAAGTGATTTTGTGTCATTGGTTGAACATTTAGGTCATTTTCGTCCTCCCCTGGCTTATTCTCGTCCAATTAGGGTTTTTAACCAATCTTGTGCATCCAATAAGTGATTTTGTGTCATTGGTTGAACATTTAGGTCATTTTCGTCCTCCCAAGGCTTATTCTCGTCCAATTAGGGTTTTTAACCAATCTTGGGCATCCAATAAGTACATTTGCGTCATTGGTTGAACATTTAGGTCATTTTCGTCCTCCCAAGGCTTATTCTCGTCCAATTAGGGTTTTTAACCAATCTTGTGCATCCAATAAGTGATTTTGTGTCATTGGTTGAACATTTAGGTCATTTTCGTCGTCCAAAGGCTTATTCTCGTATAATTAGGGTTTTTAACCAATCTTGTGCATCCAATAAGTGATTTTGTGTCATTGGTTGAACATTTAGGTCATTTTCGTCCTCCCTAGGCTTATTCTCGTCCAATTAGGGTTTTTAACCAATCTTGTGCATCCAATAAGTGCTCTTGTGTCATTGGTTGAACATTTAGGTCATTTTCGTCCTCCCAAGGCTTATTCTCGTCCAATTAGGGTTTTTAACCAATCTTGTGCATCCAATAAGTGATTTTGTGTCATTGGTTGAACATTTAGGTCATTTTCGTCCTCCCTAGGCTTATTCTCGTCCAATTAGGGTTTTTAACCAATCTTGTGCATCCAAAAAGTACACTTGTGTCATTTATTGACCATTTAGATCATTTTCGTCCTCCCAAGGCTTATTCTCGTCCAATTAGGGTTTTTAACCAATCTTGTGCATCCAATAAGTGATTTTGTGTCATTGGTTGAACATTTAGGTCATTTTGGTCCTCCCAAGGCTTATTCTCGTCCAATTAGGGTTTTTAACCAATCTTGTGCATCCAATAAGTGATTTGGTGTCATTGGTTGAACATTTAGGTCATTTTCGTCCTCCCAATGCTTATTCTCGTCCAATTAGGGTTTTTAACCAATCTTGTGCATCCAATAAGTACATTTGTGTCATTAGTTGAACATTTAGGTCATTTTGGTCCTCCTAATGCTTATTCTCGTCCAATTAGGGTTTTTAACCAATCTTGTGCATCCAATAAGTGATTTTGTGTCATTGGTTGAACATTTAGGTCATTTTCGTCCTCCCAAGGCTTATTCTCGTCCAATTAGGGTTTTTAACCAATCTTGTGCATCCAATAAGTGATTTTGTGTCATTGGTTGAACATTTAGGTCATTTTGGTCCTCCCAAGGCTTATTATCGTCCAATTAGGGTTTTTAACCAATCTTGTGCATCCAATAAGTGATTTTGTGTCATTGGTTGAACATTTAGGTCATTTTCGTCCTCCCAATGCTTATTCTCGTCCAATTAGGGTTTTTAACCAATCTTGTGCATACAATAAGTGATTTTGTGTCATTGGTTGAACATTTAGGTCATTTTCGTCCTCCCTAGGCTTATTCTCGTCCAATTAGGATTTTTAACCAATCTTGTGCATCCTATAAGTATATTTGTATCATTGGTTGAACATTTAGGTCATTTTCGTGCTCCCAAGGCTTATTCTCGTCCAATTAGGTTTCTCTACCAATCTTGTGCATCCAATAAGTGATTTTGTATCATTGGTTGAACATTTAGATTATTTTCCTCCTCCCAAAGCTTATTCTCATCCTGTTAGGGTTTTTAACCAATCTTGTGCATCCAATAAGTGATTTTGTGTCATTGGTTGAACATTTAGGTCATTTTCGTCCTCCCAAGGCTTATTCTCGTCCAATTAGGGTTTTTAACCAATCTTGTGCATCCAATAAGTGATTTTGTGTCATTGGTTGAACATTTAGGTCATTTTCGTCCTCCCAAGGCTTATTCTCGTCCAATTAGGGTTTTTAAACAATCTTGTGCATCCAATAAGTGATTTTGTGTCATTGGTTGAACATTTAGGTCATTTTCGTCCTCCCTAGGCTTATTCTCGTCCAATTAGGGTTTTGAACCAATCTTGTGCATCCAATACGTGATTTTGTGTCATTGGTTGAACATTTAGGTCATTTTCGTCCTCCCAAGGCTTATTCTCGTCCAATTAGGGTTTTGAACCATTCTTGTGCATCCAATAAGTGATTTTGTGTCATTGGTTGAACATTGAGGTCATTTTCGTCCTCCCAAGGCTTATTCTCGTCCAATTAGGATTTTTAACCAATCTTGTGCATCCAATAAGTACAGTTGTGTCATTGGTTGAACATTTAGGTCATCTTCGTCCTCCCAAGGCTTATTCTCGTCCAATTAGAGTTTTTAACCAATCTTGTGCATCCAATAAGTGATTTTGTGTCATTGGTTGAACATTTAGGTCATTTTCGTCCTCCCAAGGCTTATTCTCGCCCAATTAGGGTTTTTAACCAGTCTTGTGCATCCAATAAGTGATTTTGTGTCATTGCTTGAACATTTAGGTCCTTTTCGTCCTCCCAAGGCTTATTCTCGTCCAATTAGGATTTTTAACCAATATTGTGCATCCAATAAGTACATTTGTGTCATTGGTTGAACATTTAGGTCATCTTCGTCCTCCCAAGGCTTATTCTCGTCCAATTAGAGTTTTTAACCAATCTTGTGCATCCAATAAGTGATTTTGTGTCATTGGTTGAACATTTAGGTCATTTTCGTCCTCCCAAGGCTTATTCTCGTCCAATTAGGGTTTTTAAATAATCTTGTGCATCCAATAAGTGATTTTGTGTCATTGCTTGAACATTTAGGTCATTGTCGTCCTCCCTAGGCTTATTCTCGTCCAATTAGGGTTTTTAACCAATCTTGTGCATCCAATACGTACATTTGTTTCATTGGTTGAACATTTAGGTCATTTTCGTCCTCCCAAGGCTTATTCTCGTCGAATTAGGGTTTTTAAGCAATCTTGTGCATCCAATAAGTGATTTTGTGTCATTGGTTGAACATTTAGGTCGTGTTCTTCCTCCCAAGGCTTATTCTCGTCGAATTAGGGTTTTGAACCAATCTTGTGCATTCAATAAGTGATTTTGTGTCATTGATTGAACATTTAGGTCATTTTCGTCCTCCCAAAGCTTATTCTCGTCGAATTAGGGTTTTTAACCAATCTTGTGCATCCAATAAGTACATTTATGTCAATGGTTGAACATTAAGGTCATTTTCGTCCTCCCAAGGCTTATTCTCGTCCAATTAGGGGTTTTAACCAATCTTGTGCATCCAATAAGTGATTTTGTGTCATTGATTGAACATTTAGGTCATTTTCGTCCTCCCAAGGCTTATTCTCGTCCAATTAGGGTTTTTAACCAATCTTGTGCATCCAATAAGTAAATTTGTGTCATTGGTTGAACATTTAGGTCATTTTCGTCCTCCCAAGTCTTATTCTCGTCCAATTAGGGTTTTTAACCAATCTTGTGCATCCAATAAGTGATTTTGTGTCATTGGTTGAACATTTAGGTCATTTTCGTCTTCCCAAGGCATATTCTCGTCCAATTAGGGTTTTTAACCATTCTTGTGCATCCAATAAGTGATTTTGTGTCATTGGTTGAACATTTAGGTCATTTTCGTCCTCCCAAGTCTTATTCTCGTCCAATTAGGGTTTTGAACCAATCTTGTGCATCCAATAAGTGATTTTGTGTCATTGGATGAACATTTAGGTCATTTTCGTCCTCCCTAGGCTTATTCTCATCCAATTAGGGTTTTTAACCAATCTTGTGCATCCAATAAGTACATTTGTGTCATTGGTTGAACATTTAGGTCATTTTCGTCCTCCCAACGCTTATTCTCGTCCAATTAGGGTTTTTAACCATTCTTGTGCATCCAATAAGTGATTTTGTGTCATTGGTTGAACATTTAGGTCATTTTCGTCCTCCCAAGTCTTATTCTCGTCCAATTAGGGTTTTGAACCAATCTTGTGCATCCAATAAGTGATTTTGTGTCATTGGTTGAACATTTAGGTCATTTTCGTCCTTCCAAGGCTTTTTCTCGTCCAATTAGGGTTTTTAACCATTCTTGTGCATCCAATAAGTGATTTTGTGTCATTGTTTGAACATTTAGGTGATTTTCGTCCTCCCAAGGCTTATTCTCGTCCAATTAGGGGTTTTAACCAATCTTGTGCATCCAATAAGTACATTTGTGTCATTGGTTGAACATTTAGATCATTTTTGTCCTCCCAAAGCTTATTCTCGTCCAATTAGGGTTTTTAACCATTCTTGTGCATCCAATAAGTGATTTTGTGTCATTGGTTGAACATTTAGGTCATTTTCGTCCTCCCAAGTCTTATTCTCGTCCAATTAGGGTTTTGAACCAATCTTGTGCATCCAATAAGTGATTTTGTGTCATTGGTTGAACATTCAGGTCATTTTCGTCCTTCCAAGGCTTTTTCTCATCCAATTAGGGTTTTTAACCAATCTTGTGCATCCAATAAGTGATTTTGTGTCATTGCTTGAACATTTAGGTCATTTTCGTCCTCCCAAGGCTTATGCTCGTCCAATTAGGGTTTTTAATAAATCTTGTGCATCCAATAAGTACATTTGTGTCATTGGTTGAACATTTAGGTCATTTTTGTCCTCCCTAGGCTTATTCTCGTCGAATTAGGGTTTTTAACCAATCTTGTGCATCCAATAAGTGATTTTGTGTCATTTGTTGAACATTTAGGTCGTGTTCTTCCTCCCAAGGCTTATTCTCGTCCAATTAGGGTTTTGAACCAATCTTGTGCATTCAATAAGTGATTTTGTGTCATTGATTGAACATTTAGGTCATTTTCGTCCTCCCAAGGCTTATTCTCGTCCAATTAGGGTTTTTAACCAATCTTGTGCACCTAATAAGTACATTTATGTCAATGGTTGAACATTAAGGTCATTTTCGTCCTCCCAAGGCTTATTCTCGTCCAATTAGGGGTTTTAACCAATCTTGTGCATCCAATAAGTGATTTTGTGTCATTGGTTGAACATTTAGGTCATTTTCTTCCTCCCAAGGCTTATTCTCGTCCAATTAGGGTTTTTAACCAATCTTGTGCATCCAATAAGTACATTTGTGTCATTGGTTGAACATTTAGGTCATGTTCGTCCTCCCAAGGCTTATTCTCGTCCAATTAGGATTTTTAACCAATCTTGTGCATCCAATAAGTACATTTGTGTCATTGGTTGAACATTTATGTCATTATCGTCCTCCCAAATCTTATTCTCGTCCAATTAGGGTTTTGAACCAATCTTGTGCATCCAATAAGTGAATTTGTGTCATTGTTTGAACATTTAGGTCATTTTTGTCCTCCCAAGGCTTATTCTCGTCCAATTAGGGTTTTTAACCAATCTTGTGCATCCAATAAGTGATTTTGTGTCATTGCTTGAACATTTAGGTCATTTTCGTCCTCCCTAGGCTTATTCTCGTCCAATTAGGGTTTTTAACCAATCTTGTGCATCCAATACGTACATTTGTGTCATTGGTTGAACATTTAGGTCATTTTCGTCCTCCCAAAGCTTATTCTCGTCGAATTAGGGTTTTTAACCAATCTTGTGCATCCAATAAGTGATTTTGTGTCATTGGTTGAACATTTAGGTCGTGTTCTTCCTCCCAAGGCTTATTCTCGTCCAATTAGGGTTTTGAACCAATCTTGTGCATTCAATAAGTGATTTTGTGTCATTGATTGAACATTTAGGTCATTTTCGTCCTCCCAGGGCTTATTCTCGTCGAATTAGGGTTTTTAACCAATCTTGTGCATCCAATAAGTACATTTATGTCAATGGTTGAACATTAAGGTCATTTTCGTCCTCCCAAGGCTTATTCTCGTCCAATTAGGGGTTTTAACCAATCTTGTGCATCCAATAAGTGATTTTGTGTCATTGATTGAACATTTAGGTCATTTTCGTCCTCCCAAGGCTTATTCTCGTCCAATTAGGATTTTTTAACCAATCTTGTGCATCCAATAAGTACATTTGTGTCATTGGTTGAACATTTAGGTCATCTTCGTCCTCCCAAGGCTTATTCTCGTCCAATTAGAGTTTTTAACCAATCTTGTGCATCCAATAAGTGATTTTGTGTCATTGGTTTAACATTTAGGTCATTTTCGTCCTCCCAAGGCTTATTCTCGTTCAATTAGGGTTTTTAAACAATCTTGTGCATCCAATAAGTCATTTTGTCTCATTGGTTGAACATTTATGTCATTTTTTGTCCTCCATAGGCTTATTCTCATCCAATTAGGGTTTTAACCAATCTTGTGCATCCAATAAGTACATTTGTGTCATTGGTTGAACATTTAGGTCATTTTCGTCCTCCCAAAGCTTATTCTCGTCCAATTAGGGTTTTTAACCATTCTTGTGCATCCAATAAGTGATTTTGTGTCATTTGTTGAACATTTATGTCATTATCGTCCTCCCAAATCTTATTCTCGTCCAATTAGGGTTTTGACCCAATCTTGTGCATCCAATAAGTGATTTTGAGTCATTGGTTGAACATTTAGGTCATTTTCGTCCTTCCAAGGCTTTTTCTCGTCCAATTAGGGTTTTTAACCAATCTTGTGCATCCAATAAGTGATTTTGTGTCATTGCTTGAACATTTAGGTCATTTTCGTCCTCCCAAGGCTTATTCTCGTCCAATTAGGGTTTTTAATAAATCTTGTGCATCCAATAAGTACATTTGTGTCATTGGTTGAACATTTAGGTCATTTTCGTCCTCCCTAGGCCTATTCTCATCCAATTAGGGTTTTTAACCAATCTTGTGCATCCAATAAGTGATTTTGTGTCATTGGTTGAACATTTAGGTCATTTTCGTCCTCCCAAGGCTTTTTCTCGTCCAATTAGGGTTTTTAACCAATCTTGTGCATCCAATAAGTGATTTTGTGTCATTGGTTGAACATTTAGGTCATTTTCGTCCTCCCAAGGATTTTTCTCGTCCAATTAGGGTTTTTAACCAATCTTGTGCATCCAATAAGTACATTTGTGTCATTGGTTGAACATTTAGGTCATTTTCGTCCTCCCAAGGCTTATTCTCGTCCAATTAGGGTTTTTAACCAATCTTGTGCATCCAATAAGTGATTTTGTGTCATTGGTTGAACATTTAGGTCATTTTCGTCCTCCCAAATCTTATACTTGTCCAATTAGGGTTTTTAACCAATCTTGTGCATCCAATAAGTACATTTGTGTCATTGGTGGAACATTTAGGTCATTTTCGTCCTCCCAAGGCTTATTCTCGTCCAATTAGGGTTTTTAACCAATCTTGTGCATCCAATAAGAACATTTGTGTCATTGGTTGAACATTTAGGTCATTTTCGTCCTCCCAAGGCTTATTCTCGTCCAATTAGGGTTTTTAACCAATCTTGTGCATCCAATAAGTACTTTTGTGTCATTGGTTGAACATTTAGGTCATTTTCGTCCTCCCAAGGCTTATTCTCGTCCAATTAGGGTTTTTAACCAATGTTGTGCATCCAATAAGTACATTTGTGTCATTGGTTGAACATTTAGGTCATTTTCGTCCTCCCAAGGCTTATTCTCGTCCAATTAGGGTTTTTAACCAATCTTTTGCATCCAATAAGTACATTTGTGTCATTGTTTGAACAATTAGGTCATTTTCGTCCTCCCAAGGCTTATTCTCGTCCAATTAGGGTTTTTAACCAATCTTGTGCATCCAATAAGTGATTTTGTGTAATTGGTTGAACATTTAGGTCGTTTTCGTCCTCCCTAGGCTTATTCTCGTCCAATTAAGGTTTTTAACCAATCTTGTGCATCCAATAAGTGATTTTGTGTCATTGTTTGAACATTTAGGTCATTTTCGTCCTCCCAAAGCTTATTCTCGTCCAATTAGGGTTTTTAACCAATCTTGTGCATCCAATAAGTACATTTGTGTCATTGGTTGAACATTTAGGTCATTTTCGTCCTCCCAAGGCTTTTTCTCGTCCAATTAGGGTTTTTAAACAATCTTGTGCATCCAATAAGTGATTTTGTGTCATTGGTTGAACATTTATGTCATTTTTGTCCTCCCTAGGCTTATTCTCATCCAATTAGGGTTTTAACCAATGTTGTGCATCCAATAAGTACATTTGTGTCATTGGTTGAACATTTAAGTCATTTTCGTCCTCCCAAAGCTTATTCTCGTCCAATTAGGGTTTTTAACCATTCTTGTGCATCCAATAAGTGATTTTGTGTCATTGGTTGAACATTTAGGTCATTTTCGTCCTCCCAAGTCTTATTCTCGTCCAATTAGGGTTTTGAACCAATCTTGTGCATCCAATAAGTGATTTTGTGTCATTGGTTGAACATTCAGGTCATTTTCGTCCTTCCAAGGCTTTTTCTCATCCAATTAGGGTTTTTAACCAATCTTGTGCATCCAATAAGTGATTTTGTGTCATTGCTTGAACATTTAGGTCATTTTCGTCCTCCCAAGGCTTATGCTCGTCCAATTAGGGTTTTTAATAAATCTTGTGCATCCAATAAGTACATTTGTGTCATTGGTTGAACATTTAGGTCATTTTTGTCCTCCCTAGGCTTATTCTCGTCGAATTAGGGTTTTTAACCAATCTTGTGCATCCAATAAGTGATTTTGTGTCATTTGTTGAACATTTAGGTCGTGTTCTTCCTCCCAAGGCTTATTCTCGTCCAATTAGGGTTTTGAACCAATCTTGTGCATTCAATAAGTGATTTTGTGTCATTGATTGAACATTTAGGTCATTTTCGTCCTCCCAAGGCTTATTCTCGTCGAATTAGGGTTTTTAACCAATCTTGTGCACCTAATAAGTACATTTATGTCAATGGTTGAACATTTAGGTCATTTTCGTCCTCCCAAGGCTTATTCTCGTCCAATTAGGATTTTTTAACTAATCTTATGCATCCAATAAGTACATTTGTGTCATTGGTTGAACATTTAGGTCATCTTCGTCCTCCCAAGGCTTATTCTCGTCCAATTAGAGTTTTTAACCAATCTTGTGCATCCAATAAGTGCATTTGTGTCATTGGTTGAACATTTAGGTCATGTTCGTCCTCCCAAGGCTTATTCTCGTCCAATTAGGATTTTTAACCAATCTTGTGCATCCAATAAGTACATTTGTGTCATTAGTTGAACATTTAGGTCATTTTCGTCCTTCCAAGGCTTTTTCTCATCCAATTAGGGTTTTTAACCAATCTTGTGCATCCAATAAGTGATTTTGTGTCATTGCTTGAACATTTAGGTCATTTTCGTCCTCCCAAGGCTTATGCTCGTCCAATTAGGGTTTTTAATAAATCTTGTGCATCCAATAAGTACATTTGTGTCATTGGTTGAACATTTAGGTCATTTTTGTCCTCCCTAGGCTTATTCTCGTCGAATTAGGGTTTTTAACCAATCTTGTGCATCCAATAAGTGATTTTGTGTCATTTGTTGAACATTTAGGTCGTGTTCTTCCTCCCAAGGCTTATTCTCGTCCAATTAGGGTTTTGAACCAATCTTGTGCATTCAATAAGTGATTTTGTGTCATTGATTGAACATTTAGGTCATTTTCGTCCTCCCAAGGCTTATTCTCCTCCAATTAGGGTTTTTAACCATTCTTGTGCATCCAATAAGTGATTTTGTGTCATTGGTTGAACATTTATGTCATTATCGTCCTCCCAAATCTTATTCTCGTCCAATTAGGGTTTTGAACCAATCTTGTGCATCCAATAAGTGATTTTGTGTCATTGGTTGAACATTTAGGTCATTTTCGTCTTCCCAAGGCTTATTCTCGTCCAGTTAGGGTTTTTAACCAATCTTGTGCATCCAATAAGTGATTTTGTGTCATTGGTTGAACATTTAGGTCATTTTCGTCCTCCCAAGGCTTTTTCTCGTCCGATTAGGGTTTTTAACCAATCTTGTGCACCCAATAAGTGATTTTGTGTCATTAGTTGAACATTTAGGTCATTTTCGTCATCCCAAGGCTTATTCTCGTACAATTAGGGGTTTTAACCAATCTTGTGCATCCAATAAGGGATTTTGTGTCCTTGGTTGATTATTTAGGTCATTTTCGTCCTCCCTAGGCTTATTCTCGTCCAATTAGGGTTTTTAACCAATCTTGTGCATCCAATAAGTGATTTTGTGTCATTGGTTGAACATTTAGGTCATTTTCGTCCTCCCAAGGCATATTCTCGTCCAATTAGGGTTTTTAACCAATCTTGTGCATCCAATAAGTACATTTGTGTCATTGGTTGAACATTTAGGTCATTTTCGTCCTCCCAAGGCATATTCTCGTCCATTTAGGGTTTTTAACCAATCTTGTGCATTCAATAAGTGATTTTGTTTCATTGGTTGAACATTTAGGTCATTTTCGTCCTCCCAAGGCTTATTCTCGTCCAATTAGGGTTTTTAACCAATCTTGTGCATCCAATAAGTACATTTGTGTCATTGGTTGAACATTTAGGTCATTTTCGTCCTCCCAAGGCTTATTCTCGTCCAATTAGGGTTTTTAATTAATCTCGTGCATCCAATAAGTGATTTTGTGTCGTTGGTTGAACATTTAGGTCATTTTTGTCCTCCCAAGGCTTATTCTCGTCCAATTAGGGTTTTTAACCAATCTTGTGCATTGAATAAGTACATTTGTGTCGTTGGTTGAACATTTAGGTCATTTTCGTCCTCCCAAGGCTTATTCTCGTCCAATTAGGGTTTTTAACCAATCTTGTGCATCCAATAAGTACATTTGTGTCATTGGTTGAACATTTAGGTCATTTTCGTCCTCCCAAGGCTTATTCTCGTCCAATTAGGGTTTTTAACCAATCTTGTGGATCCAATAAGTACATTTGTGTCATTGGTTGAACACTTAGGTCATTCTCGTCCTCCCAAGGCTTATTCTCGTCCAATTAGGGTTTTTAACCAATCTTGTGCATCCAATAAGTGATTTTGTGTCATTGGTTGAACATTTAGGTCATTTTCTTCCTCCCAAGGCTTATTCTCGTCCAATTAGGGTTTTTAACCAATCTTGTGCATCCAATAAGTACATTTGTGTCATTGGTTGAACATTTAGGTCATGTTCGTCCTCCCAAGGCTTATTCTCGTCCAATTAGGATTTTTAACCAATCTTGTGCATCCAATAAGTACATTTGTGTCATTGGTTGAACATTTATGTCATTATCGTCCTCCCAAATCTTATTCTCGTCCAATTAGGGTTTTGAACCAATCTTGTGCATCCAATAAGTGAATTTGTGTCATTGTTTGAACATTTAGGTCATTTTTGTCCTCCCAAGGCTTATTCTCGTCCAATTAGGGTTTTTAACCAATCTTGTGAATCCAATAAGTGATTTTGTGTCATTGCTTGAACATTTAGGTCATTTTCGTCCTCCCTAGGCTTATTCTCGTCCAATTAGGGTTTTTAACCAATCTTGTGCATCCAATACGTACATTTGTGTCATTGGTTGAACATTTAGGTCATTTTCGTCCTCCCAAGGCTTATTCTCGTCGAATTAGGGTTTTTAACCAATCTTGTGCATCCAATAAGTACATTTATGTCAATGGTTGAACATTAAGGTCATTTTCGTCCTCCCAAGGCTTATTCTCGTCCAATTAGGGGTTTTAACCAATCTTGTGCATCCAATAAGTGATTTTGTGTCATTGATTGAACATTTAGGTCATTTTCGTCCTCCCAAGGCTTATTCTCGTCCAATTAGGGTTTTTAACCAATCTTGTGCATCCAATAAGTGATTTTGTGTCATTGGTTAAACATTTAGGTCATTTTCGTCCTCCCAAGGCTTATTGTCGTCCAATTAGGGTTTTTAACCAATCTTGTGCATCCAACAAGTACATTTGTGTCATTGGTTGAACATTTAGGTCATTTTCGTCCTCCCAAGGCTTATTCTCGTCCAATTAGGGTTTTTAACCAATCTTGTGCATCCAATAAGTGATTTTGTGTCATTGGTTGAACATTTAGGTCATTTTCTTCCTCCCAAGGCTTATTCTCGTCCAATTAGGGTTTTTAACCAATCTTGTGCATCCAATAAGTACATTTCTGTCATTGGTTGAACATTTAGGTCATTTTCGTCCTCCCAAGGCTTATTCTCGTCCGATTAGGGTTTTTAACCAATCTTGTGCATCCAATAAGTGATTTTGTGTCATTGGTTGAACATTTAGGTCATTTTCGTCCTCCCAAGGCTTTTTCTCGTCCAATTAGGGTTTTTAACCAATCTTGTGCATCCAATAAGTGATTTTGTGTCATTGTTTGAAAATTTAGGTCATTTTCGTCCTCCCAAGTCTTATTCTCATCCAATTAGGGTTTTTAACCAATCTTGTGCATCCAATTAGTACATTTGTGTCATTGGTTGAACATTTAGGTCATTTTCGTCCTCCCTAGGCTTATTGTCGTCCAATTAGGGTTTTTAAGCAATCTTGTGCATCCAATAAGTGATTTTGTGTCATTGGTTGAACATTTAGGTCATTTTCGTCCTCCCAAGGCTTTTTCTCGTCCAATTAGGGTTTTTAACCAATCTTGTGCATCCAATAAGTGATTTTGTGTCATTGTTTGAAAATTTTGGTCATTTTCGTCCTCCCAAGTCCTATTCTCGTCCAATTAGGGTTTTTAACCAATCTTGTGCATCCAATAAGTGATTTTGTGTCATTGGTTGAACATTTAGGTCATTTTCGTCCTCCCAAGGCTTTTTCTCGTCCAATTAGGGTTTTTAACCAATCTTGTGCATCCAATAAGTGATTTTGTGTCATTGGTTGAACATTTAGGTCATTTTCGTCCTTCCAAGGCTTTTTCTCGTCCAATTAGGGTTTTTAACCAATCTTGTGCATCCAATAAGTGATTTTGTGTCATTGCTTGAACATTTAGGTCATTTTCGTCCTCCCAAGGCTTATTCTCGTCCAATTAGGATTTTTAATAAATCTTGTGCATCCAATAAGTACATTTGTGTCATTGGTTGAACATTTAGGTCATTTTCGTCCTCCCTAGGCTTATTCTCATCCAATTAGCGTTTTTAACCATTCTTGTGCATCCAATAAGTACATTTGTGTCATTGGTTGAACATTTAGGTCATGTTCGTCCTCCCAAGGCTTATTCTCGTCCAATTAGGATTTTTAACCAATCTTATGCATCCAATAAGTACATTTGTGTCATTGGATGAACATTTAGGTCATCTTCGTCCTCCCAAGGCTTATTCTCGTCCAATTAGAGTTTTTAACCAATCTTGTGCATCCAATAAGTGATTTTGTGTCATTGGTTGAACATTTAGGTCATTTTCGTCCTCCCAAGGCTTATTCTCGTCCAATTAGGGTTTTTAAACAATCTTGTGCATCCAATAAGTGATTTTGTGTCATTGGTTGAATATTTATATCATTTTCGTCCTCCCTAGGCTTATTCTCATCCAATTAGGGTTTTAACCAATCTTGTGCATCCAATAAGTACATTTGTGTCATTGGTTGAACATTTAGGTCATTTTCGTCCTCCCAAAGCTTATTCTCGTCCAATTAGGGTTTTTAACCATTCTTGTGCATCCAATAAGTGATTTTGTGTCATTTGTTGAACATTTATGTCATTATCGTCCTCCCAAATCTTATTCTCGTCCAATTAGGGTTTTGACCCAATCTTGTGCATCCAATAAGTGATTTTGAGTCATTGGTTGAACATTTAGGTCATTTTCGTCCTTCCAAGGCTTTTTCTCGTCCAATTAGGGTTTTTAACCAATCTTGTGCATCCAATAAGTGATTTTGTGTCATTGCTTGAACATTTAGGTCATTTTCGTCCTCCCAAGGCTTATTCTCGTCCAATTAGGGTTTTTAATAAATCTTGTGCATCCAATAAGTACATTTGTGTCATTGGTTGAACATTTAGGTCATTTTCGTCCTCCCTAGGCCTATTCTCATCCAATTAGGGTTTTTAACCAATCTTGTGCATCCAATAAGTGATTTTGTGTCATTGGTTGAACATTTAGGTCATTTTCGTCCTCCCAAGGCTTTTTCTCGTCCAATTAGGGTTTTTAACCAATCTTGTGCATCCAATAAGTGATTTTGTGTCATTGTTTGAACGTTTAGTTCATTTTCGTCCTCCCAAGGCTTATTCTCGTCCAATTAGGGTTTTTAACCAATCTTGTGCATCCAATAAGTACATTTGTGTCATTGGTTGAACATTTAGGTCATTTTCGTCCTCCCTAGGCTTATTCTCGTCCAATTAGGGTTTTTAACCATTCTTGTAAATCCAATAAGTACATTGGTGTCATTGGTTGAACATTTAGGTCATGTTCGTCCTCCCAACGCTTATTCTCGTCCAATTAGGATTTTTAACCAATCTTGTGCATCCAATAAGTACATTTGTGTCATTGGTTGAACATTTAGGTCATCTTCGTCCTCCCAAGGCTTATTCTCGTCCAATTAGAGTTTTTAACCAATCTTGTGCATCCAATAAGTGATTTTGTGTCATTGGTTTAACATTTAGGTCATTTTCGTCCTCCCAAGGCTTATTCTCGTTCAATTAGGGTTTTTAAACAATCTTGTGCATCCAATAAGTCATTTTGTCTCATTGGTTGAACATTTATGTCATTTTTTGTCCTCCATAGGCTTATTCTCATCCAATTAGGGTTTTAACCAATCTTGTGCATCCAATAAGTACATTTGTGTCATTGGTTGAACATTTAGGTCATTTTCGTCCTCCCAAAGCTTATTCTCGTCCAATTAGGGTTTTTAACCATTCTTGTGCATCCAGTAAGTGATTTTGTGTCATTGGTTGAACATTTAGGTCATTTTCGTCCTCCCAAAGCTTATTCTCGTCCAATTAGGGTTTTTAACCATTCTTGTGCATCCAATAAGTGATTTTGTGTCATTGGTTGAACATTTATGTCATTATCGTCCTCCCAAATCTTATTCTCGTCCAATTAGGGTTTTGAACCAATCTTGTGCATCCAATAAGTGATTTTGTGTCATTGGTTGAACATTTAGGTCATTTTCGTCCTTCCAAGGCTTTTTCTCGTCCAATTAGGGTTTTTAACCAATCTTGTGCATCCAATAAGTGATTTTGTGTCATTGCTTGAACATTTAGGTCATTTTCGTCCTCCCAAGGCTTATTCTCGTCCAATTAGGGTTTTTAATAAATCTTGTGCATCCAATAAGTACATTTGTGTCATTGGTTGAACATTTAGGTCAT
>JBBPBP010000524.1:0-17874 GCA_037974735.1 Cicer chorassanicum
CAATCTTGTGCATCCAATAAGTGATTTTGTGTCATTGTTTGAACATTTAGGTGATTTTCGTCCTCCCAAGGCTTATTCTCGTCCAATTAGGGGTTTTAACCAATCTTGTGCATCCAATAAGTACATTTGTGTCATTGGTTGAACATTTAGATCATTTTTATCCTCCCAAAGCTTATTCTCGTCCAATTAGGGTTTTTAACCATTCTTGTGCATCCAATAAGTGATTTTGTGTCATTGGTTGAACATTTAGGTCATTTTCGTCCTCCCAAGTCTTATTCTCGTCCAGTTAAGGTTTTGAACCAATCTTGTGCATCCAATAAGTGATTTTGTGTCATTGGTTGAACATTTAGGTCATTTTCGTCCTTCCAAGGCTTTTTCTCGTCCAATTAGGGTTTTTAACCAATCTTAGGCATCCAATAAGTGATTTTGTGTCATTGTTTGAACATTTAGGTCATTTTCGTCCTCCCAAGGCTTATTCTCGTCCAATTAGGGTTTTTAACCAATCTTGTGCATCCAATAAGTACATTTGTGTCATTGGTTGAACATTTAGGTCATTTTCGTCCTCCCTAGGCTTATTCTCGTCCAATTAGGGTTTTTAAGCAATCTTGTGCATCCAATAAGTGCTTTTGTGTCATTGGTTGAACATTTAGGTCATTTTTGTCCTCCCAAGGCTTATTCTCGTCCAATTAGGGTTTTTAACCAATCTTGTGCATCCAATAAGTGATTTTGTGTCATTGGTTGAACATTTAGGTCAGTTTCGTCCTCCCAAGGCTTATTCTCGTCCAATTAGGGTTTTTAACCAATCTTGTGCATCCAATAAGTACATTTGTGTCATTGGTTGAACATTAAGGTCATTTTCATCCTCCCAAGGCTTATTCTCGTCCAATTAGGGTTTTTAACCAATCTTGTGCATCCAATAAGAACATTTGTATCATTGGTTGAACATTTAGGTCATTTTCGTCCTCCCAAGGCTTATTCTCGTCCAATTAGGGTTTTTAACCAATCTTGTGCATCCAATAAGTGATTTTGTGTCATTGGTTGAACATTTAGGTCATTTTCGTCCTCCCAAGGCTTATTCTCGTCCAATTAGGGTTTTTAACCAATCTTGTGCATCCAATAAGTGATTTTGCGTTATTGGTTGAACATTTAGGTCAATTTCGTCCTCCCAAGGCTTATTCTCGTCCAATTAGGGTTTTTAACCAATCTTGTGCATCCAATAAGTACATTTGTGTCATTGGTTGAACATTTAGGTCATTTTCGTCCTCCCTAGGCTTATTCTCGTCCAATTAGGGTTTTTAACCAATCTTGTGCATCCAATAACTGATTTTGTGTCATTGGTTAAACATTTAGGTCATTTTCGTCCTCCCAAGGCTTATTCTCGTCCAATTAGGGTTTTTAACCAATCTTGTGCATCCAATAAGTGATTTTGTGTCATTGGTTGAACATTTAGTTCATTTTCGTCCTCCCAAGGCTTATTCTCGTCCATTTAGGGTTTTTAACCAATCTTCTGCATCCAATAAGTACATTTGTGTCATTGGTTGAACATTTAGGTCATTTTCGTCCTCCCTAGGCTTATTCTCGTCCAATTAGGGTTTTTAACCAATCTTGTGCATCCAATAAGTGATTTTGTGTCATTGGTTGAACATTTAGGTCATTTTCGTCCTCCCTAGGCTTATTCTCGTCCAATTAGGGTTTTTAACCAATCTTGTGCATCCAATAGGTGATTTTGTGTCATTTGTTGAACATTTAGGTCATTTTCGTCCTCCCTTAGCTTATTCTCGTCCAATTAGGGTTTTTAACCAATCTTGTGCATCCAATAAGTACATTTGTGTCATTGGTTGAACATTTAGGTCATTTTCGTCCTCCCTAGGCTTATTCTCGTCCAATTAGGGTTTTTAACCAATCTTGTGCATCCAATAAGTGATTTTGTGCCATTTGTCGAACATTTAGGTCATTTTCGTCCTCCCAAGGCTTATTCTCGTCCAATTAGGGTTTTTAACCAATCTTGTGCATCCAATAAGTACATTTGTGTCATTGGTTGAACATTTAGGTCATTTTCGTCCTCCCTAGGCTTATTCTCGTCCAATTAGGGTTTTTAACCAATCTTGTGCATCCAATAAGTACATTTGTGTCATTGGTTGAACATTTAGGTCATTTTTCTCCTCCCAAGGCTTATTCTCGTCCAATTAGGGTTTTTAACCAATCTTGTGCATCCAATAAGTGATTTTGTGTCATTGGTTGAACATTTAGGTCATTTTTGTCCTCCCAAGGCTTATTCTCGTCCAATTAGGGTTTTTAACCAATCTTGTGCATCCAATAAGTGATTTTGTGTTATTTGTTGAACATTTAGGTCATTTTCGTCCTCCCAAGGCTTATTCTCGTCCAATTAGGGTTTTTAACCAATCTTGTGCATCCAATAAGTGATTTTGTGTCATTGGTTGAACATTTAGGTCATTTTTGTCCTCCCAAGGCTTATTCTCGTCCAATTAGGGTTTTTAACCAATCTTGTGCATCCAATAAGTACATTTGTGTCATTGATTGAACATTTAGGTCATTTTCGTCCTCCCAAGGCTTATTCTCGTCCAATTAGGGTTTTTAACAAATCTTGTGCATCCAATAAGTACATTTGTGTCATTGGTTGAACATTTAGGTCATTTTCGTCCTCCCAAGGTTTATTCTCGCCCAATTAGGGTTTTTTACCAATCTTGTGCATCCAATAAGTACATTTGTGTCATTGGTTGATCATTTAGGTCATTTTCGTCCTCCCAAGGCTTATTCTCGTCCAATTAGGGTTTTTAACCAATCTTGTGCATCCAATAAGTACATTTGTGTCATTGGTTGAACATTTAGGTCATTTTCGTCCTCCCTAGGCTTATTCTCGTCCAATTAGGGTTTTTAACCAATCTTGTGCATCCAATAAGTGATTTTGTGTCACTGGTTGAACATTTAGGTCATTTTCCTCCTCCTAAGGCTTATTCTCGTCCAATTAGGGTTTTTAACCAATCTTGTGCATCCAATAAGTACATTTGTGTCATTGGTTGAACATTTAGGTCATTTTCGTCCTCCCAAGGCTTATTCTCGTCCAATTAGGGTTTTTAACCAATCTTATGCATCCAATAAGTGATTTTGTGTCATTGTTTGAACATTTAGGTCATTTTCGTCCTCCCAAGGCTTATTCTCGTCCAATTAGGGTTTTTAACCAATCTTGTGCATCCAATAAGTACATTTGTGTCATTGGTTGAACATATAGGTCATTTTCGTCCTCCCAAGGCTTATTCTCGTCCAAGTAGGGTATTTAAACAATCTTGTGCATCCAATAAGTACATTTGTGTCATTGGTTGAATATTTAGGTCATTTTCATCCTCCCAAGGCTTATTCTCGGCCAATTAGGGTTTTTAACCAATCTTGTGCGTCCAATAAGTACATTTGTGTCATTGGTTGAACATTAAGGTCATTTTCGTCCTCCCTAGGCTTATTCTCGTCCAATTAGGGTTTTTAACCAATCTTGTGCATCCAATAAGTACATTTGTGTCATTGGTTGAACATTTAGGTCATTTTCGTCCTCCCTAGGCTTATTCTCGTCCAATTAGGGTTTTTAACCAATCATGTGCATCCAATAAGTACATTTGTGTCATCGGTTGAACATTTAGATCATTTTCCTCCTCCCTAGGCTTATTCTCGTCCAATTAGGGTTTTTAACCAATCTTGTGTATCTAATAAGTGATTTTATGTCATTGGTTGAACATTTAAGTCATTTTCGTCCTCCCAAGGCTTATTCTCTTCCAATTAGGGTTTTTAACCAATCTTGTGCATCCAATAAGTACATTTGTGTCATTGGTTGAACATTTAGGTCATTTTCGTCCTCCCTAGGCTTATTCTCGTCCAATTAGGGTTTTTAACCAATCTTGTGCATCCAATAAGAGATTTTGTGTCATTGGTTGAAACATTTAGGTCATTTTCGTCCTCCCAAGGCTTATTCTCGTCCAATTAGGGTTTTTAACCAATCTTGTGCATCCAATAAGTACATTTGTGTCATTGGTTGAACATTTAGGTCATTTTCGTCCTCCCTAGGCTTATTCTCGTCCAATTAGGGTTTTTAACCAATCTTGTGCATCCAATAAGTACATTTGTGTCACTGGTTGAACATTTAGGTCATTTTCGTCCTCCCTAGGCTTATTCTATTCCAATTAGGGTTTTTAACCAATCTTGTGCATCCAATAAGTGATTTTGTGTCATTGTTTGAACATTTAGGTCATTTTCGTCCTCCCAAGGCTTATTCTCGTCCAATTAGGGTTTTTAACCAATCTTGTGCATCCAATAAGTACATTTGTGTCATTGGTTGAACATTTAGGTCATTTTCGTCCTCCCTAGGCTTATTCTCGTCCAATTAGGGTTTTTAACCAATCTTGTGCTTCCAATAAGGGATTTTGTTCTATTGGTTGAACATTTAGGTCATTTTCGTCCTCCCAAGGCTTATTCTCGTCCAATTAGGGTTTTTAACCAATCTTGTGCATCCAATAAGTACATTTGTGTCATTGGTTGAACATTTAGGTCATTTTCGTCCTCCCAAGGCTTATTCTCGTCCAATTAGGGTTTTTAATTAATCTCGTGCATCCAATAAGTGATTTTGTGTCGTTGGTTGAACATTTAGGTCATTTTTGTCCTCCCAAGGCTTATTCTCGTCCAATTAGGGTTTTTAACCAATCTTGTGCATTGAATAAGTACATTTGTGTCGTTGGTTGAACATTTAGGTCATTTTCGTCCTCCCAAGGCTTATTCTCGTCCAATTAGGGTTTTTAACCAATCTTGTGCATCCAATAAGTACATTTGTGTCATTGGTTGAACATTTAGGTCATTTTCGTCCTCCCAAGGCTTATTCTCGTCCAATTAGGGTTTTTAAGCAATCTTGTGCATCCAATAAGTGATTTTGTGTCATTGGTTGAACATTTAGGTCATTTTTGTCCTCCCAAGGCTAATTCTCGTCCAATTAGGGTTTTTAACCAATCTTGTGCATCCAATAAGTGATTTTGTGTCATTGGTTGAACATTTAGGTCATTTTCGTCCTCCCTAGGCTTATTCTCTTCCATTTAGAGTTTTTAACCAATCTTGTGCATCCAATAAGTGATTTTGTGTCATTGGTTGAACATTTAGGTCATTTTCGTCCTCCCAAGGCATATTCTCGTCCAATTAGGGTTTTTAACCAATCTTGTGCATCCAATAAGTGATTTTGTGTCATTGTTTGAACATTTAGGTGATTTTCGTCCTCCCAAGGCTTATTCTCGTCCAATTAGGGTTTTTAACCAATATTGTGCATCCAATAAGTACATTTGTGTCATTGGTTGAACATTTAGGTCATTTTCGTCCTCCCAAGGCTTATTCTCGTACAATTAGGGGTTTTAACCAATCTTGTGCATCCAATAAGTGATTTTGTGTCATTGGTTGAACATTTAGATCATTTTCGTCCTCCCTAGGCTTATTCTCGTCCAATTAGGGTTTTTAACTAATCTTGTGCATCCAATAAGTGATTTTGTGTCATTGTTTGAATATTTAGGCCATTTTCGTCATCCCAAGGCTTATTCTCGTGCAATTAGGGTTTTTAACCAATCTAGTGCATCCAATAAGTACATTTGTGTCATTGGTTGAACATTTAGGTCATTTTCCTCCTCCCTTGGCTTATTCTCATCCAATTAGGGTTTTTAACCAATCTAGTGCATCCAATAAGTACATTTGTGTCATTGGTTGAACATTTAGGTCATTTTCCTCCTCCCTTGTCTTATTATTATCCAATTAGGGTTTTTAACCAATCTTGTGCATCCAATAAGTACCTTTGTGTCATTGGTTGAACATTTAGGTCATTTTCGACCTCCCAAAGCTTATTCTCGTCCAATTAGGGTTTTTAACCATTCTTGTGCATCCAATAAGTGATTTTGTGTCATTGGTTGAACATTTAGGTCATTTTCGTCCTCCCAAGTCTTATTCTCGTCCAATTAGGGTTTTGAACCAATCTTGTGCATCCAATAAGTGATTTTGTGTCATTGGTTGAACATTTAGGTCATTTTCGTCTTCCAAATGCATATTCTCGTCCAATTAGGGTTTTTAACCAATCTTGTGCATCCAATAAGTGATTTTGTGTCATTGGTTGAACATTTAGGTGATTTTCGTCCTTCCAAGGCTTTTTCTCGTCCAATTAGGGTTTTTAACCATTCTTGTGCATCCAATAAGTGATTTTGTGTCATTGTTTGAACATTTAGGTGATTTTCGTCCTCCCAAGGCTTATTCTCGTCCAATTAGGGGTTTTAACCAATCTTGTGCATCCAATAAGTACATTTGTGTCATTGGTTGAACATTTAGATCATTTTTGTCCTCCCAAAGCTTATTCTCGTCCAATTAGGGTTTTTAACCATTCTTGTGCATCCAATAAGTGATTTTGTGTCATTGGTTGAACATTTAGGTCATTTTCGTCCTCCCAAGGCTTATTCTCGTCCAATTAGGGTTTTTAACCAATCTTGTGCATCCAATAAGTGATTTTGTGTCATTGGTTAAATATTTAGGTCATTTTCGTCCTCTAGGGACTTATTCTCGTCAATTTAGGGTTTTTAACCCATTTTGTGCATCCAATAAATATATTTGTGTCATTGGTTGAACATTTAGGTCATTTTCGTCCTCCCAAGGCTTATTCTCGTCCAATTAGGGTTTTGAACCAATCTTGTGCATCCAATAAGTGATTTTGTGTCATTGGTTGAACATTTAGGTCATTTTCATCCTCTAGGGACTTTTTCTCGTCCAATTAGGGTTTTTAACCAATCTTGTGCATCCAATAAGTACATTTGTGTCATTGGTTGAACATTTAGGTCATTTTCGTCCTCCCAAGGCTTATTCTCGTCCAATTAGGGTTTTTAACCAATCTTGTACATCAAATAAGGGATTTTGTGTCATTGGTTGAACATTTAGGTCATTTTCGTCCTCCCTAGGCTTATTCTCGTCCAATTAGGGTTTTTAACCAATCTTGTGCATCCAATAAGTGATTTTGTGTCATTGGTTGAACATTTAGGTCATTTTCGTCCTCCCAAGGCTTATTCTCGTCCATTTAGGTTTTTTAACCAATCTTGTGCATCCAATAAGAGATTTTGTGCCATTGGTTGAACATTTAGGTCATTTTCGTCATCCCAAGGCTTATTCTCGTCCAATTAGGGTTTTTAACCAATCTTGTGCATCCAATAAGTGATTTTGTGTCATTGGTTGAACATTTAGGTCATTTTCGTCGTCCCTAGGCTTATTCTCGTCCAATTAGGGTTTTTAACTAATCTTGTGCATCCAATAAGTGATTTTGTGTCATTGGTTGAACATTTGGTCATTTTCGTCCTCCCTATGCTTATTCTCGTCCAATTAGGGTTTTTAACCAATCTTGTGCATCCAATAAGTGATTTTGTGTCATTGGTTGAACATTTAGGTCATTTTCGTCCTCCCAAGGCTTATTCTCGTCCAATTAGGCTTTTTAACCAATCTTGTGCATCCAATAAGTACACTTGTGTCATTGGTTGAACATTTAGGTCATTTTCGTCCTCCCAAGGCTTATTCTCGTCCAATTAGGGTTTTTAACCAAGCTTGTGCATCAAATAAGTGATTTTGTGTCATTGGTTGAACATTTAGGACATTTTCGTCCTCCCTAGGCTTATTCTCGTCCAATTAGGGTTTTTAACTAATCTTGTTCATCCAATAATTGATTTTGTGTCATTGGTTGAACATTTGGTCATTTTCGTCCTCCCTATGCTTATTCTCGTCCAATTAGGGTTTTTAACCAATCTTGTGCATCCAATAAGTGATTTTGTGTCATTGGTTGAACATTTAGGTCATTTTCGTCCTCCCAAGGCTTATTCTCGTCCAATTAGGGTTTTTAACCTATCTTGAGCATCCAATAAGTACATTTGTGTCATTGGTTGAACATTTAGGTCATTTTTCGTCCTCCCAAGGCTTATTCTCGTCCAATTAGGGTTTTTAACCAATCTTGTGCATCCAATAAGTGATTTTGTGTCATTGGTTGAACATTTAGGTCATTTTCGTCTTCCCAATGCATATTCTCGTCCAATTAGGGTTTTTAACCAATCTTGTGCATCCAATAAGTGATTTTGTGTCATTGTTTGAACATTTAGGTGATTTTCGTCCTCCCAAGGCTTATTCTCGTCCAATTAGGGTTTTTAACCAATCTTGTGCATCCAATAAGTACATTTGTGTCATTGGTTGAACATTTAGATCATTTTTGTCCTCCCAAAGCTTATTCTCGTCCAATTAGGGTTTTTAACCATTCTTGTGCATCCAATAAGTGATTTTGTGTCATTGGTTGAACATTTAGGTCATTTTCGTCCTCCCAAGTCTTATTCTCGTCCAATTAGGGTTTTGAACCAATCTTGTGCATCCAATAAGTGATTTTGTGTCATTCGTTGAACATTTAGGTCATTTTCGTCTTCCAAATGCATATTCTCGTCCAATTAGGGTTTTTAACCAATCTTGTGCATCCAATAAGTGATTTTGTGTCATTGGTTGAACATTTAGGTGATTTTCGTCCTTCCAAGGCTTTTTCTCGTCCAATTAGGGTTTTTAACCATTCTTGTGCATCCAATAAGTGATTTTGTGTCATTGTTTGAACATTTAGGTGATTTTCGTCCTCCCAAGGCTTATTCTCGTCCAATTAGGGGTTTTAACCAATCTTGTGCATCCAATAAGTACATTTGTGTCATTGGTTGAACATTTAGATCATTTTTGTCCTCCCAAAGCTTATTCTCGTCCAATTAGGGTTTTTAACCATTCTTGTGCATCCAATAAGTGATTTTGTGTCATTGGTTGAACATTTAGGTCATTTTCGTCCTCCCAAGTCTTATTCTCGTCCAATTAGGGTTTTGAACCAATCTTGTGCATCCAATAAGTGATTTTGTGTCATTGGTTGAACATTTAGTTCATTTTCGTCCTCCCTAGGCTTATTCTCGTCCAATTAGGGTTTTTAACCAATCTTGTGCATCCAATAAGTGATTTTGTGTCATTGGTTGAACATTTAGGTCATTTTCGTCCTCCCTAGGCTTATTCTCGTCCAATTAGGGTTTTGAACAAATATTGTGCATCCAATAAGTGATTTTGTGTCATTGGTTGAACATTTAGGTCATTTTCGTCCTCCCTAGGCTTATTCTCGTCCAATTAGGGTTTTTAACCAATCTTGTGCATCCAATAAGTGATTTTGTGTCATTGGTTGAACATTTAGGTCATTTTCGTCCTCCCTAGGCTTATTCTCTTCCATTTAGAGTTTTTAACCAATCTTGTGCATCCAATAAGTGATTTTGTGTCATTGGTTGAACATTTAGGTCATTTTCGTCCTCCCAAGGCATATTCTCGTCCAATTAGGGTTTTTAACCAATCTTGTGCATCCAATAAGTGATTTTGTGTCATTGTTTGAACATTTAGGTGATTTTCGTCCTCCCAAGGCTTATTCTCGTCCAATTAGGGTTTTTAACCAATATTGTGCATCCAATAAGTACATTTGTGTCATTGGTTGAACATTTAGGTCATTTTCGTCCTCCCAAGGCCTATTCTCGTACAATTAGGGGTTTTAACCAATCTTGTGCATCCAATAAGTGATTTTGTGTCATTGGTTGAACATTTAGATCATTTTCGTCCTCCCTAGGCTTATTCTCGTCCAATTAGGGTTTTTAACCAATCTTGTGCATCCAATAAGTGATTTTGTGTCATTGTTTGAACATTTAGGTCATTTTCGTCATCCCAAGGCTTATTCTCGTGCAATTAGGGTTTTTAACCAATCTAGTGCATCCAATAAGTACATTTGTGTCATTGGTTGAACATTTAGGTCATTTTCCTCCTCCCTTGGCTTATTCTCATCCAATTAGGGTTTTTAACCAATCTAGTGCATCCAATAAGTACATTTGTGTCATTGGTTGAACATTTAGGTCATTTTCCTCCTCCCTTGTCTTATTATTATCCAATTAGGGTTTTTAACCAATCTTGTGCATCCAATAAGTACCTTTGTGTCATTGGTTGAACATTTAGGTCATTTTCGACCTCCCAAAGCTTATTCTCGTCCAATTAGGGTTTTTAACCATTCTTGTGCATCCAATAAGTGATTTTGTGTCATTGGTTGAACATTTAGGTCATTTTCGTCCTCCCAAGTCTTATTCTCGTCCAATTAGGGTTTTGAACCAATCTTGTGCATCCAATAAGTGATTTTGTGTCATTGGTTGAACATTTAGGTCATTTTCGTCTTCCAAATGCATATTCTCGTCCAATTAGGGTTTTTAACCAATCTTGTGCATCCAATAAGTGATTTTGTGTCATTGGTTGAACATTTAGGTCATTTTCGTCTTCCCAAGGCATATTCTCGTCCAATTAGGGTTTTTAACCAATCTTGTGCATCCAATAAGTGATTTTGTGTCATTGTTTGAACATTTAGGTCATTTTCGTCCTCCCAAGGCTTATTCTCGTCCAATTAGGGTTTTTAACCAATCTTGTGCATCCAAATAGTACATTTGTGTCATTGGTTGAACATTTAGGTCATTTTCGTCCTCCCTAGGCTTATTCTCGTCCAATTAGGGTTTTTAAGCAATCTTGTGCATCCAATAAGTGATTTTGTGTCATTGGTTGAACATTTAGGTCATTTTTGTCCTCCCAAGGCTAATTCTCGTCCAATTAGGGTTTTTAACCAATCTTGTGCATCCAATAAGTGATTTTGTGTCATTGGTTGAACATTTAGGTGATTTTCGTCCTCCCTAGGCTTATTCTCGTCCAATTAGGGTTTTTAACCAATCTTGTGCATCCAATAAGTGATTTTGTGTCATTGTTTGAACATTTAGGTCATTTTCGTCCTCCCAAGGCTTATTCTCGTCCAATTAGGTTTTTTAACCAATCTTGTGCATCCAATAACTACATTTGTGTCATTGGTTGAACATTTAGGTGATTTTCGTCCTTCCAAGGCTTTTTCTCGTCCAATTAGGGTTTTTAACCATTCTTGTGCATCCAATAAGTGATTTTGTGTCATTGGTTGAACATTTAGGTCATTTTCGTCCTCCCAAGTCTTATTCTCGTCCAATTAGGGTTTTGAACCAATCTTGTGCATCCAATAAGTGATTTTGTGTCATTGGTTGAACATTTAGGTCATTTTCGTCCTTCCAAGGCTTTTTCTCGTCCAATTAGGGTTTTTAACCAATCTTGTGCATCCAATAAGTACAATTGTGTCATTGGTTGAACATTTAGGTCATTTTCGTCCTCCCAAGTCTTATTCTCGTCCAATTAGGGTTTTGAACCAATCTTGTGCATCCAATAAGTGATTTTGTGTCATTGGTTGAACATTTAGGTCATTTTCGTCCTCCCAAGTCTTATTCTCGTCCAATTAGGGTTTTTAACCAATCTTGTGCATCCAATAAGTGATTTTGTGTCATTGGTTGAACATTTAGTTCATTTTCGTCCTCCCTAGGCTTATTCTCCTCCAATTAGGGTTTTTAAGCAATCTTGTGCATCCAATAAGTGATTTTGTGTCATTGGTTGAACATTTAGGTCATTTTCGTCCTCCCAAGGCTTATTCTCGTCCAATTAGGGTTTTTAACCAATCTTGTGCATCCAATAAGTTATTTTGTGTCATTGGTTGAAAATTTAGGTCATTTTCGTTTTCCAAAGGCTTATTCTCGTCCAATTAGGGTTTTTAACCAATCTTGTGCATCCAATAAGTGATTTTGTGTCATTGGTTGAACATTTAGGTAATTTTCGTCCTCCCAAGGCTTATTCTCGTCCAATTAGGGTTTTTAACCAATCTTGTGCATCCAATAAGTGATTTTGTGTCATTGGTTGAACATTTAGGTCATTTTCGTCCTCCCTAGGCTTATTGTCGTCCAATTAGGGTTTTTAACCATTCTTGTGCATCCAATAAGTGATTTTGTGTCATTGGTTGAACATTTAGGTCATTTTCGTCCTCCCAAGTCTTATTCTCGTCCAATTAGGGTTTTGAACCAATCTTGTGCATCCAATAAGTGATTTTGTGTCATTGGTTGAACATTTAGGTCATTTTCGTCCTCCCAAGGCTTATTCTCGTACAATTAGGGGTTTTAACCAATCTTGTGCATCCAATAAGTGATTTTGTGTCATTGTTTGAACATTTAGGTCATTTTCGTCCTCCCAAGGCTTATTCTCTTCCAATTAGGGTTTTTAACCAATCTTGTGCATCCAATAAGTACATTTGTGTCATTGGTTGAACATTTAGGTCATTTTCGTCCTCGCTAGGCTTATTCTCATCCAATAAGGGTTTTTAACCAATCTTGTGCATCCAATAAGTACATTTGTGTCATTGGTTGAACATTTAGGTCATTTTCGTCCTCCCAAAGCTTATTCTCGTCCAATTAGGGTTTTTAACCATTCTTGTGCATCCAATAAGTGATTTTGTGTAATTGGTTGAACATTTAGGTCATTTTCGTCCTCCCAAAGCTTATTCTCGTCCAATTAGGGTTTTTAACCATTCTTGTGCATCCAATAAGTGATTTTGTGTCATTGGTTGAACATTTAGGTCATTTTCGTCCTCCCAAGTCTTATTCTCGTCCAATTAGGGTTTTGAACCAATCTTGTGCATCCAATAAGTGATTTTGTGTCATTGGATGAACATTTAGGTCATTTTCGTCCTCCCTAGGCTTATTCTCATCCAATTAGGGTTTTTAACCAATCTTGTGCATCCAATAAGTACATTTGTGTCATTGGTTGAACATTTAGGTCATTTTCGTCCTCCCAAAGCTTATTCTCGTCCAATTCGAGTTTTTAACCATTCTTGTGCATCCAATAAGTGATTATGTGTCATTGGTTGAACATTTAGGTCATTTTCGTCCTCCCAAGTCTTATTCTCGTCCAATTAGGGTTTTGAACCAATCTTGTGCATCCAATAAGTGATTTTGTGTCATTGGTTGAACATTTAGGTCATTTTCGTCCTTCCAAGGCTTTTTCTCGTCCAATTAGGGTTTTTAACCAATCTTGTGCTTCCAATAAGTGATTTTGTGTCATTGTTTGAACATTTAGGTCATTTTCGTCCTCCCAAGGCTTATTCTCGTCCAATTAGGTTTTTTAACCAATCTTGTTCATCCAATAAGTACATTTGTGTCATTGGTTGAACATTTAGGTCATTTTCGTCCTCCCAAGGCTTATTCTCGTCCAATTAGGGTTTTTAACCAATCTTGTGCATCCAATAAGTACATTTGTGTCATTGGTTGAACAATTATGTCATTTTCGTCCTCCCAAGGCTTATTCTCGTCCAATTAGGGTTTTTAACCAATCTTGTGCATCCAATAAGTACATTTGTGTCATTGGTTGAACATTTAGGTCATTTTCGTCCTCCCAAGGCTTATTCTCGTCCAACTAGAGTTTTTAACCAATCTTGTGCATCCAATAAGTGAGTTTGTGTCGTTGGTTGAACATTTAGATCATTTTCGTCCTCCCAAGGCTTATTCTCGTCCAATTAGGGTTTTTAACCAATCTTGTGCATCCAATAAGTACATTTGTGTCATTGGTTGAACATTTAGGTCATTTTCGTCCTCCCAAGGCTTATTCTCGTCCAATTAGGGTTTTTAACCAATCTTGTGCATCCAATAAGTGTTTTTGTGTCATTGTTTGAACATTTAGGTCATTTTCGTCCTCCCAAGGCTTATTCTCGTCCAATTAGGGTTTTTAACCAATCTTGTGCATCCAATAAGTACATTTGTGTCATTGGTTGAACATTTAGGTCATTTTCGTCCTCCCAATGCTTAGTCTCGTCCAATTAGGGTTTTTAACCAATCTTGTGCATCCAATCGGTACATTTGTGTCATTGTTTGAACATTTAGGTCATTTTCGTCCTCCCAAGGCTTATTCTCGTCCAATTAGGGTTTTTAACCAATCTTGTGCATCCAATAAGTACATTTGTGTCATTGGTTGAACATTTAGGTCATTTTCGTCCTCCTTAGATTTATTCTCGTCCAATTAGGGTTTTTAACCAATCTTGTGCATCCAATAAGTGATTTTGTGTCATTGGTTGAACATTTAGGTCATTTTCGTCCTCCCAAGGCTTATTCTCGTCCAATTAGGGTTTTTAACCAATCGTGTGCATCCAATAAGTGATTTTGTGTCATTGGTTGAACATTTAGGTCATTTTCGTCCTCCCAAGGCATATTCTCGTCCAATTAGGGTTTTTAACCAATCTTGTGCATAAAATAAGTGATTTTGTGTCATTGTTTGAACATTTAGGTCATTTTCGTCCTCCCAAGGCTTATTCTCGTCCAATTAGGGTTTTTAACCAATCTTGTGCATCCAATAAGTACATTTGTGTCATTGGTTGAACATTTAGGTCATTTTCGTCCTCCCTAGGCTTATTCTCGTCCAATTAGGGTTTTTAAGCAATCTTGTGCATCCAATAAGTGATTTTGTGTCATTGGTTGAACATTTAGGTCATTTTTGTCCTCCCAAGGCTAATTCTCGTCCAATTAGGGTTTTTAACCAATCTTGTGCATCCAATAAGTGATTTTGTGTCATTGGTTGAACATTTAGGTGATTTTCGTCCTCCCTAGGCTTATTCTCGTCCAATTAGGGTTTTTAACCAATCTTGTGCATCCAATAAGTGATTTTGTGTCATTGTTTGAACATTTAGGTCATTTTCGTCCTCCCAAGGCTTATTCTCGTCCAATTAGGTTTTTTAACCAATCTTGTGCATCCAATAAGTACATTTGTGTCATTGGTTGAACATTTAGGTGATTTTCGTCCTCCCAAGGCTTATTCTCGTGCAACTAGGGTTTTTAACCAATATTGTGCATCCAATAAGTACATTTGTGTCATTGGTTGAACATTTAGGTCATTTTCGTCCTCCCAAGGCTTATTCTCGTACAATTAGGGGTTTTAACCAATTTGTGCATCCAATAAGTGATTTTGTGTCATTGGTTGAACATTAAGATCATTTTCGTCCTCCCTAGGCTTATTCTCGTCCAATTAGGGTTTTTAACCAATCTTGTGCATCCAATAAGTGATTTTGTGTCATTGTTTGAACATTTAGGTCATTTTCGTCATCCCAAGGCTTATTCTCGTGCAATTAGGGTTTTTAACCAATCTAGTGCATCCAATAAGTACATTTGTGTCATTGGTTGAACATTTAGGTCATTTTCCTCCTCCCTTGGCTTATTCTCATCCAATTAGGGTTTTTAACCAATCTAGTGCATCCAATAAGTACATTTGTGTCATTGGTTGAACATTTAGGTCATTTTCCTCCTCCCTTGGCTTATTCTTATCCAATTAGGGTTTTTAACCAATCTTGTGCATCCAATAAGTACCTTTGTGTCATTGGTTGAACATTTAGGTCATTTTCGACCTCCCAAAGCTTATTCTCGTCCAATTAGGGTTTTTAACAATTTCTTGTGCATCCAATAAGTGATTTTTTGTCATTGGTTGAACATTTAGGTCATTTTCGTCCTCCCAAGTCTTTTTCTCGTCCAATTAGGGTTTTGAACCAATCTTGTGCATCCAATAAGTGATTTTGTGTCATTGGTTGAACATTTAGGTCATTTTCGTCTTCCCAATGCATATTCTCGTCCAATTAGGGTTTTTAACCAATCTTGTGCATCCAATAAGTGATTTTGTGTAATTGGTTGAACATTTAGGTGATTTTCGTCCTTCCAAGGCTTTTTCTCGTCCAATTAGGGTTTTTAACCAATCTTGTGCATCCAATAAGTGATTTTGTGTCATTGTTTGAACATTTAGGTCATTTTTGTCCTCCCAAGTCTTATTTTCGTCCAATTAGGGTTTTTAGCCAAATTTGTGCATCCAATAAGTGATTTTGTGTCATTGGTTGAACATTTAGGTGATTTTCGTCCTCCCAAGGCTTATTCTCGTCCAATTAGGGTTTTTAACCAATCTTGTGCATCCAATAAGTACATTTGTGTCATTGGTTGAACATTTAGGTCATTTTCATCCTCCCAAGGCTTATTCTCGTGCAATTAGGGTTTTTAACCAATCTAGTGCATCCAATAAGTACATTTGTGTCATTGGTTGAACATTTAGGTCATTTTCCTCCTCCCTTGGCTTATTCTCATCCATTTAGGGTTTTTAACCAATCTAGTGCATCCAATAAGTAGATTTGTGTCATTGGTTGAACATTTAGGTCATTTTCCTCCTCCCTTGGCTTATTCTTATCCAATTAGGGTTTTTAACCAATCTTGTGCATCCAATAAGTGATTTTGTGTCATTGTTTGAACATTTAGGTCATTTTTGTCCTCCCAAGTCTTATTCTCGTCCAATTAGGGTTTTTAGCCAATCTTGTGCATCCAATAAGTGATTTTGTGTCATTGGTTGAACATTTAGGTCATTTTCGTCCTCCCAAGTCTTATTCTCGTCCAATTAGGGTTTTGAACCAATCTTGTGCATCCAATAAGTGATTTTGTGTCATTGGTTGAACATTTAGGTCATTTTCGTCTTCCCAATGCATATTCTCGTCCAATTAGGGTTTTTAACCAATCTTGTGCATCCAATAAGTGATTTTGTGTCATTGTTTGAACATTTAGGTCATTTTCGTCCTCTCAAGGCTTATTCTCGTCCAATTAGGGTTTTTAACCAATCTTGTGCATCCAATAAGTACCTTTGTGTCATTGGTTGAACATTTAGGTCATTTTCGTCCTCCCAAAGCTTATTCTCGTCCAATTAGGGTTTTTAACCATTCTTGTGCATCCAATAAGTGATTTTGTGTCATTGGTTGAACATTTAGGTCATTTTCGTCCTCCCAAAGCTTATTCTCGTCCAATTAGGGTTTTTAACCAATCTTGTGCATCCAATAAGTGATTTTGTGTCATTGGTTGAACATTTTGGTCATTTTCGTCCTCCCTAGGCTTATTCTCGTCCAATTAGGGTTTTTAACCAATCTTGTGCATCCAATAAGTGATTTTGTGTCATTGGTTGAACATTTAGGTAATTTTCGTCCTCCCAAGGCTTATTCTCGTCCAATTAGGGTTTTTAACCAATCTTGTGCATCCAATAAGTGCATTTGTGTCATTGGTTGAACATTTAGGTCATTTTCGTCCTCCCAAGGCTTATTCTCGTCCAATTAGGGGTTTTAACCAATCTTGTGCATCCAATAAGTGATTTTGTGTCATTGGTTGAACATTTAGGTAATTTTCGTCCTCCCAAGGCTTATTCTCGTCCAATTAGGGTTTTTAACCAATCTTGTGCATCCAATAAGTACTTTTGTGTCATTGGTTGAACATTTAGGTCATTTTCGTCCTCCCAAGGCTTATTCTCGTCCAATTAGGGTTTTTAACCAATCCTGTGCATCCAATAAGTGATTTTGTGTCATTGGTTGAACATTTAGGTCATTTTCGTCATCCCAAGGCTTATTCTCGTCCAATTAGGGTTTTTAACCAATCTTGTGCATCCAATAAGT
Source organism: Cicer chorassanicum (assembly GCA_037974735.1). Classification (NCBI taxonomy): domain Eukaryota; kingdom Viridiplantae; phylum Streptophyta; class Magnoliopsida; order Fabales; family Fabaceae; genus Cicer; species Cicer chorassanicum. The sequence goes on from JBBPBP010000524.1 coordinate 17,423, forward strand.
GATTTTGTGTCATTGGTTGAACATTTAGGTCATTTTCCTCCTCCCAAGGCTTATTCTCGTCCAATTAGGGTTTTTAACCAATCTTGTGCATCCAATAAGTACATTTGTGTCATTGGTTGAACATTTAGGTCATTTTCATCCTCCCAAGGCTTTTTCTCGTGCAATTAGGGTTTTTAACCAATCTAGTGCATCCAATAAGTACATTTGTGTCATTGGTTGAACATTTAGGTCATTTTCCTCCTCCCTTGGCTTATTCTTATCCAATTAGGGTTTCTAACCAATCTTGTGCATCCAATAAGTACCTTTGTGTCATTGGTTGAACATTTAGGTCATTTTCGACCTCCCAAAGCTTATTCTCGTCCAATTAGGGTTTTTAACCATTCTTGTGCATCCAATAAGTGATTTTGTGTCATTGGTTGAACATTTAGGTCATTTTCGTCCTCCCAAGTCTT